>JAPDSC010048792.1:0-23968 GCA_026290005.1 Latrodectus geometricus
ATTTCTGATAGGTTTCATGAAGCATTTTCATCAGCGCTTTTGCTGTTCTATGCAAATCTATTTTCTAATAATTTCTGTCTTCCACCTGCAGGATGGTGCCTAGGTGATTTATGCTTGATATATCGTCGTCTAAGATCAGCGAGTGGTAGCTGAAATTTCGAAGTGTACCTCTCGCTGTGCGATATTACTGTGAAAGGTCTTCAATCATTTCAACCTTCTTAGGATGTTACAAAGCCCACACAGAGACTCAAAGGAAAATTCGAGCTGGGGGAGCACGTAAACGTTCGAAATTAAGCCGTTTTTCTTGGAAAAATTCTTTTCGTTCTTTGACGCGATTAATTTAAAACTGACAGACTTGGCGCCTTGTTGATTCCTTTTGAGAAGATTACATACCTCCTGCACACCATAAACTAGTTTTATGTATCCACACACAGACACTTCTTTATCGAATATTTCAAAACACGTGTTCGTTTTGAAATCAATATGTTTAATGTATGAAAATATTTATTAACAGTAGAATTAAGTATTTACGCAACATAATTGTCTTGATGAATTTATTTAATTTGTGATTGTACTTACATATAATCCTAATTTAGAATTTGTAATTTCATTTATGGCAATTATTATTTCTCTGAATGTCCTTTTAAATTATCATAAAAATCACACAAAATAATCATTAGTAATCAGAAATTAATTAACATTTTCATATAAAATAAATAAGCATTTAAAATAGAAATGAATGAAAACTTTCAATTATATTAAACAGTCACTGATGCTGTAAAAAGGCTCGTTATATTTGCCGATTGTGTATAAAAAAATCTTAAGATTTTTGATAAAGTGTGGTAATAAAGTGCTATTTTGTTGATCAGAGTAAAATAAGGATTTTCTAGTTGAACTGTTGTTTTAATCAACATTTGGATTCGTATTCTTTGTTAAAATAACAAAGTTTTAAACTTTTATAATAATCTAGTTGCATAAATTATCTACTTTTCCTTAATTAAATTCATTGTGTTTTATTTTCAATAAAAATTTGCAATGATTTTACTAGTGACTAACAATAATTGAACTGAATATTTAACAGAAAATAAATCTCATTTTTACTATCCCAATCTAAAGTTTTAAAAATCTTTACTTTTATATTCTTTTACCTATATTTTAATAGGTGATTAAATGAATGAAATAAACATGTAATCTGAATGGTGAAATCATTTTTATAAAAAGCCATACTGTATTTATGTTTTGAATGGAAAATTTCTTTAAAAAAATTATGAATGTCGGATATTTTTTATATTAAGAAGTAAATTAGAAACTAGTGTTTCACCCATTTCTTTTTCATTGATACAATGATAAATAAATTTTTGTCATAATCCAACTAAAGCAATGTAAAAGTTTTATTTTCAAAGAGGCCAGATATTTTTGCAAATGTCTGTCCTTTTTGAAATTAAAATTTTTAATAGCATTAAGAAAAAATTTCTTCCAAATCTAATTATTTAAGCCATTAGGGTCCACCAACAATATGCATTCAACAAAGTTAAATCCTATAAATTTTGCCCTTATTGAACAAATAGTACTTTACAGGCCAATTTTATTTCCGATATACATTTACCTTCATACAATTTCTTCCATTTTATAACAGGAAAAGTGATGGTTACAGACCAAATTCTTTATCTAAAATCTCATATGATACAGAATAAAAAGGTATTACCAAATTTACGTACCAAATGTACCAAATTTAAGAGCAGTACAGTACTTTTTAGCGACTATGACGCAGTAAAGTTTTCTTCTTTTGTAAATACTTATAATCTAAGAGTGAATTTTTCTGAAATTGTGAAAGCTATCGTGTTTAAAATGCATTAAAAGTAAGTTTTATTAGTTTGGGGAAAAAGAAATCCATTATTTTTACGTGAACTTTTTGTAATTTCTTTCAGATTCGCTTTGTAAAATAGTTTAAAACAGTTTTATGTAGATTTTTAGGTCTTGTGCGAAGCTACGACTGCTGACATGCTGTCAAGTTTGATAATTTTTGATATTTTATAGACATTCTGGACGATGGTGTATCCATGCGAGGTGCATATATCTAACATCAAAAATACCCGAACGGAATCGACAAAACAAAAATTGTACGTTACTGGTTGTTACAGTCTTATATACGACGATAAACACCTTTCACAATTTTAGCCACCCAGCTATCTTTTTTGCCGTTATAAAAGAAAAACTAAAATGTATCGAATTTTCTGTTTGTTGTCTTCTATTTTTAAAACCTTGTACTCATAACTGAATTAATCAAACAAAAAACCGCAAGAGAATATTTTAGTGTCAAATGTCACCTTTCCAACGAATATAAATCTGAAATTGTTTGATAGATACCTCACGAGATATCGATCACTACAGACGTCTACCGAATAAATAATGGATTACTTTTTACCCAATCTAATATTAGATTTGATGTGAAAGAAATTGATTTTTCACATAAAAAAAATAAAATTCATATTTTAGTCTTGTATGAATTAATGTTAAAATATAAGTAATTTTTCAAAGTAAATAATTAATATGCATTTAAAATTTATCATTTGCATAAATTAAATATTCAGAAGAGGATTTACGATTCAGAAATAACAGCTGAAATATATTTTAGTAAGCTTCATTCCATAAATTTTCAAAAATACTCTCTTTTTCTTCTTTTTAGTAAAAAAAGAAAATCTTGTAGCGATGTTCTAAAATGGTCGAATATTTAATTATATTCCTTCTCTTCCAAATATCTGCTACTTCTTTTCTTTTGATTTTCATTTTTTCCCTCCGTCGTTTGGAAGAATGTAAACATGGGGAATTGCATAATATATTCTTCTTTGCAGTAATTGAGTAACACTCGTTCAGATGGCATCGCAATCTACGAGATTAGCATATCGAATCCATCCGCTTGCGCAGAAAGGGAAAAAAAGAGGGAAAAAAGACTTCCGTGAAATTGTAATTGGGAAAAGTGAGCATAGTAAAACTGCGAGAAGTTATCCCTGCCATAATTTACATAATATGAAGGAATTTTCCCTCCAAGAAATTGACTACCCCCTTCCCCGTGTAAGGAAAGAAAAAGTGTTATAAAATGAGCGATATTACCAAGCCTCTTTTCCCTCAAATAACCGAACAGGATGGATGCTGTCTGTCAGGGTTCTTAGAATTTAGAAACAAGTTCGAATCCTTAAGATTGGAACTAATGAAAATTCAGTTTAAATTATTTTATTGAACAAAAAACTATCTTTTTTTTTTTTTTCACAGTCAGAAATGCAGTACAAAGGTGGAAAAGTTAATATTTTGCAAGGTATACTCAGTTTCCTTTCCAATTTTAGACATTTTTGGAATCAATTTTGCAACTAAGAAGAAAGTATCATAAAAGAAAAAAAAATCATTTTAATTATTAACTATTGATATATTACTTTTGATTAAATGACTAAGACTATGCTATTTTCTTTTTAGTTTTAATATTTAACTTTTCTTGTAAATTTTCAAACTAAGACAAAAGTCTTGCATTTTATAATTCAGTAAAGGCAAAAGTTATTGCAAAAGATTGAATAGGCGAACATTTCAAATTGTTTGAAACACGTAATTATTTTAGTCTATAATAACACCGAATTAAGGTTAAATTGCGCTTTAAGTCCCCTACTTCGCCAACTGGCGAATTTGAAGCGCTTTTTCGCGCATGCTCTTTAATAACTCTTTTGTTTTAGCCTTTTCATTGGTCACTAATTAAGTTTCACTTTGAAATAGCGGTAGAATTTTCGCCATGGCATCGGCTATTTTGAAAACGCGCCAAGTAGGGGATCTAAAGCACAATTTCACTCTGAATTAATAATGTAAAGATCAAACTGTCAATTAAATTATTTATTTTTGTTTAAGGAATCAGTATTATACAATTTTTCCCTTACTTCATTTTGGTAAAGGGAATCTTTTTACTTCATAGTCTTCATAGTATTTTTAGAGCTTAGGTAAAAAGCTTTCGATTAATTCATGTCTAAATTAACCTAAAGCTTTTTGCCTATGTTTTAATTCTTTACAATAAATATCAAAATGTTTTAAATGAAATTTTAATTTAATTTTTACTTTACGTTCTACAAGAAGGGTGAAAATATATTATTGGTGACTGAACAATCAACCGCAAAACATTTTTTGGCTGAAATATTGATTAAAAAATATATGTTTTAAACAATTTTTTAATCAATATGCAGTATTGGTTAAAAAGAACATTTTTTCATTTTGAAATAAATAAGGATTTTTGTTATTATTATTATGATTGAAGCATTTTGTAAAATTATCTTCATTTTTAATATTTATTGCACAATAAAAATTATTTCTGAATAAAAATAAAAAAGAAACATTACAAAATTATTTTAGGATAACAAACGTTTTTATAAGACCGCAAATACCACGTACCACTAAAAATCAAATTTTTCTTACGAGAGGAAAAATCCCTGAGAAATATTTTTATCAAGAATTTTCAGTGAGTGATATATTATTTTGTTTGAATTTCATTGGGCATAGAATTCAATATCGTAGCAAAATTTCTCCCCCAGTTTATAATCAAATTGCTTTCTTTTTTATAAAAGTAGCCTTAAGATAAAACAATAAAAAATAAAATCCTTAGTCGAGTTGCATTGTGATATTCAAGATAATTTGTTCATAGTTACTTTGCTAAGATACCTAAAAAATTTAAATCTATTTAAATGTCAAGATGTGACACTCAATGTTCAGGAAAAGATGTTAAATTGCAAGAACTCCTCAACATGTGACAAATAGTTCACCGAATAAAAGAAGAATTTCAATATTTTTTTAAAATTATGTAACAGAGAATGTCTATCTATAGCGTATGATATTAAGAAATATTAATTGAATAAATGTTGCATTTCCTTCTTGTTGAATAAATACCTTTTGTAATCAAAATCTTATGAGAAAAAAAATTTTTTTAAAGAATATAAATTGCTTTTTTTTTTTTTTTTTTTTTTTTTTTTTTTTTTTTTTTTGCTATACCATTCAATGATACCTCATGTATTAGATTCGCTTATAAAATGATATCAAAATTTCTTCTAACTTAAATAAAAAATACGTTTAATAAGAATTAAAAAAGTTTAAATAAGAATTATTTCCAAGGATTCGTAAGCAGAATAACAGTATAAAAAAGCTAAGATTGGCACTTATCAAAGTTTGTTCAGAGTTCAATCAATAACTATTTAACATCCTGATACTGTCAATGCTTAATAGCGCATACGATATAATAAGAAAAAATTACAAAATACTCTTAATCTAAAATTTTGAGACAGTCCTTATCGTTATAAATTGCAAATCAACAGAGCTTCCTCTTTCTATTTTGACAAACAGAATTAATTTCAAGCGAATTGCGTTTTTTTCTTCCATTTTATATAACATTATAAATCGTGATATATACTTAAATATGCTGTGCACACAATTATAAATAAAAATTTAATGCTCATTCGTAATTACACTTTCGACATTTTTTTCTTCCCAGTGAAATTCAATCGCAAGCGATAAACTAAATCTGAATGATCGTCAGCGATATATACTGTAGACCAGGAATCGATGACATATCCCCTACGATCATCACATAATCAATGAAAATATTTTTGGGTAATCTAAGGAATATTTCAAGGTATGAAAGAAATAAAGTAAAAATATATTTATAAATCATTTTGTTATATAATTTAATGATTAATGTGTATATGCTGTTAATTTAATTTATTATTTTTATATTTTTAATTTAACTTAATTTATTATTTCTATTTATGGTATACATTATAAATTTTGTATTTGGCATCGGACAGAAATATCTTAATTTCTATCCGATGCCAAATACAAATAATAAGGTGTCTTTCCATATGAAAAATTATTCTAATTCACTGCTAAAAGTTTATCATTTGCAAATGGAGTTATGTATAGTTTAAATTTGAGTATATTTTTTTGACTTTAATCATTTAGATAAATAAATATATTAAGAAAAATAAAGTAGTAATACAAACTTAGATACTAAAATTAATAAGAGAAAAAAGTTTCATTATGTTGAAATATAGTTGCAAAATTGTGGTTGAGAATGTTTAAATACGTTTTGAATAAATTTCTCTTGTTTATGATTTTGCAAATAAAATTCAGTATCAAATTTTTAAAAATATCAAGCATAATTTCTTATATTTAATATTTTGAAAAAGTATATTATAAATTTTAATTTTTTATACATTATTGCATATTTGCATTTTAAAATATAAATTCCATCGATGTTTGACATGTTGTTTTTTGAAATAACAATTTAAACTTAATAATTTCATTTAAATGATAAAAATTTATAAATTAATATGAAGTTTTCGTAAAATTAACTTGTGTTTAAAACTTTATTCTTTGCAAGTTAATCAGTATACACAATAGAAATATATTTGAATTCTACCATTTCGATTTACATTATTGACTTATGCTTATATTATGAATTGAGGGATTTTGTCCAACGCTAAAATTACAATCTTATTGTATCACATGAAAAGTTGAATATATTTTGATGGTAAAGCACTTCTTTTATAACCGAAATTAACACTAATGAACAAACTAGCATTTTAAAATATATCCATATTATAGCTCTACAAGATTTCTTACGATTACAAAGATAAGCTATGATTTAATTGGTGAAAAGTAAGAAAAATAATTTATAAAAGAGATTAAAAAAAATTTAACTACTAGATTTAGAGTTTAACTACTCTGGTTTAAAAACGGATAAGAAATTTTGGCTTAATAAAGTTTGATTATAGTGTCACAATGGAAGTTACTTCATATTGAGCATAAACTGTACATAACGAAATTTGTTCCCACATGGGAATTGCATTGCAGACAAGTAATTTATATATATATATATATATATATATATATATATATATATATATATATATATATATATATTTTGTGGTGCGCTGCTCTTCTTTTCCAACTAAACCATAATTTGGTATGGAGTCCGACTTCTTCAGTACACACATGCCATAGGTACCTGTTTATAGAGTTGGCAACCATTCATACTCCACTCATGCAAGAAAAGGACAAAGACAGGAGAGAGAGAAAAAAAAAAGTACGTCCATGCTCGAACCGCGATTTGAACCCAGGACCTCCTTGGTTGATTAACCGATTCTTTTATATCTGCTATGCTGTGAACTTGAAATAAAATTTAAAAAATCTAAATGTGAACATATCTTAAATTTTTCTTTTGCGCTTATATTTTAAATAGAAAATCCTCAGATAATAATGATTTTTAAAAATATAACTGTTTTGTGTCATTAGAAAAAAAAATTATTTTTTGGTAAAGGGGGAAAAAAATAAAATAAAAGCATTGAGTTCATTATTCTTGGCCTATAAGAAATCAATGAAATATTTTATTAAAAAAGATTTCTGATTAATGAATTCAGAAATTAATTCGAATCGATGTAGATATTTCTTTATTTTTTATCTTTTAAAATAAACTGCAGAACAGCAACAAGTTTTGAAACCTTTTTTACATTATTCATTCGAAAAAAAAATTTCGAGTCATTGAAAATTTTATATGGGAAGCTAATATCCTCTCTCAGAAACATGAATAAAACATAAGTTAAAATATCAAATCTCAAAATCGAACATTTGTCGGGAAGTAGGAAAACATAGAAACGAACGTCGGAACCACTTTTCCATACAGATTTATCAGTTTCTCTTTCAGTGGGCAATTTGCGAAGCATCTTAGCAAAATATTACCCCAGTACAGAAATGGAGACTGAATGTATACGTACTAAACTAACTCTCCCTTTCTCCCACACCCTACAAAAACCATTGAACATAACTGATTCCGAAACGCTCCGCCAAACCCATATGTTGCTGTCTTAGCCACCCCCGTTGCTTCTATCCAAATCTATTAGGACATTGATGACTTTGTAGGGGTCAGAATGTGATGGTTGGTTTGATCCAGGCTTACATTTGGAGATCACTGGGGGATTGGTTGTGATGTCGGGGGGAAAGATGTTATACGTCTCTCAGGGAGAAAAAATGAATGATGGAATCACTGTTACTTGTATCTGTTACAACGATCGTGGACTTGTTCTCAATCACTGGTACAAATACCTATGCAAAAGCCTTTAACACATAATCTACTTCACATAAAAATAAATTAGAAAAAAACATTTTCCAAGAATTTTTGTAAACTTAATCAGTTCCATGCGAAGAAAGAATTTACCTATATTTGGTGCTACTAAGAGAGTTAAACGATTACGAGAACATATTATCGTGTTAGAATTCAAAAATAGTTCACTAAAATAAAAATAATTCCACTACAAAGGATATAAAACATTGTTACATGTATCTGTTACAATGATCATGGACTTGTTCTCAATCACTGGTACTGCAAAAGCTTTTAACGTAATCTACTTCACATAAAAATAAGTTAGAAAAAGACATTTTCCAAGAATTTTTTTAAACTTATTCAGTTCCATGCTAAAAATTTACATATATTTGGATCTGCTAGGAAACGTTAAAGAATTTTGAAAACATATAATCGTGTTAGAACTCAAAAATAGTTACTAAATTAAAAATAATTCCGCTCCAAAGGAATGTGAAGCACTATTACTTATTTCTGCCATAACAATCGTAGACTTGTTCTCAATCTCTGGTACAAATAGCTATATAAAAGCTTTTAACATATAACCAACTTCACATAAAACTAAGTTAAAAAAACCAATTATTTTCTAAGAAAATTTGTAAATTTATTCAGTTCCATGTTAAAAAAGAATTTACAAATATTTGGAGCTTCTAGGAAGCATTAAAGAATTTTAAGAACATATTATCATGTTAGAATTCAAAAATAGTTCACAAAATTAAAAAATAATTCCGCTCCAAAGGAGTATAAAGCAAGGTATGACTTTTAAGACATACAGTAATTCCTTAATAAAAAATATTTATATTTATTGATTAAAAAATGCATAGAAAACACAGTTTTGAAGATTTGATGCATAAAAAAAATGACAAAATTAAAGTGAGAATGGGAAAGGTTTTAAACAATAATAAGGAAAATAACACAATAGAATGCCTGTGGAAAGTGTTATATGACTTTAAACATAATTCAAAAGTTTTATTTATCGTTAAAATAAATATAACATCTAAAAGAATCATATAAATTGTTTGAATTTTTCCCAATCAACTATAAATAAAATAATAAATAGACACTTTAGTTTAATTAAAATACAAATTATTAGTTCTCATTGAATTATATTTAGGCAGATTGCCAATAGAAATTTAAAATGAAAATTGTTGGGTAAAAATCATATTGTTAAAATTTATGAATCTTTGATGTTTATAAAGTTTACCACAAGGAAATAAAGCTGCTTTTGAAGAATAAGAGTGGTTGAAGACGTAAATGCTTTTAAGGAATGCCAAAGGAATTTTAGTTATTCAAGACTATTTCTGTCTCTCTTACAATGGAAAAAAAGAACCAGAAAGAAGTTTAAGAAAATGATCTAATTTATTCGGTCCATTAAGAAATTTATATGTTCTGACTTCTCTATTTAAAGAGGATATTACAATAACTTATTTGAATAACTTTCTCAATACCTTGCTACAGCAGAATAAAGTGGAACTACAATTCAACTACTGCATTTTTGGATGAAATAAAAAAAAAATAGAGTTCAATTTGTTTAATCGCTTAATGGTCATTTTCAGCACACTAGGGCTATTTAGAGCTGAGCCTACAGTTCAAAGTGGATTTCGAACCACAACAAATATCCATGCCCAAGGTGGAATTCTAACACACGAATTGTTTAACCAAAGACAAGAACGCTAACCACTCGGCTAACAGCTGAGCGGAAAAATCGAAAATAAAACGCACATTCTTTATTCTGACTTAGTAACCATGTGAGTGTTTTGATACTTCCAAGGCTGTTGTAAAGCTTTTGAACATCTGAAAGAGCACTTTGTGGGAAATAAGTTATATTTACATAGCAAAAGAATAAAACCCGAAAAACTGACAAATATTTACCCTAACACATTTGCATAGAAAAAAACAGAAGCACAAAACCTATATTAGTTATTCAGTAGTGACTAGTATCAAATTCCGGAACCTTCCACTCCGAAGAGGGCATTTTTCGAATAAAGTTTGACGAATCTATAAGCATGATATTTTAGCAATGCTTGAAAAATATCTCCTAATTGGCTGAAATTTAATATAAAATATTTGTGCAGCCACCATGTCTCACTCTTCGTTAAGACCATAATCATGTGTCACAAGGGAGAAAACCTGGAAAACTCTCAAGTATTCGTCCCCATAGACATGCAACAGAATACAATTCCTATCTTTCATTATTCAACAGCTTCTGCGAAAGAAACCAACATCTTCTAACGAAGCACGTGGTCCTATCACGTGGTAAGCCCACAAGCACATCATTTGATTCTAACGTAGCGTGAGACCATTGAGAAATATTTGAGCGTCCAACACATTTTAATCTACTAAGAGGTTTTCTAGAAATAATGAATTGTACTTATGAATCGCAAGGGAAATATAGAATGGGCATACCATTTACTCACTTCCATAACCAGTCGTAAAATTTAAAGCGATGATTTGTACGGCTTAATATATATATATATATATATATATATATACATTTGAGCTGAAATTCATGTGATAAAATATATGGTATAAAAATGATCTTATAAAAAGCGATGTTTTTAAAACTCTTACATGATATAGCAATCTAAAAAAAGTTATTCAATAGAACACATCTTAGAAAATAATTAATCGCTCTCAAATTAAATTAAATTTTATATCTCTTTCAAAATAATTTGAAAAGTGTTTAAACACCCTCTATACATCACTGTCTCAGAATCCATGAATTGAATGCAATATTCAAATTATAAACTATATAATTCGATTATTAAAATGACTGCTTAGTCTTTTAACTTGAAAGATTTGTGACAAATATATGCGTTCTACTGTTTGAATTATAGCTTAATTTAATATAGCAAGCCCTTAACGTTTCCCAGTGAATGTGATAGAGATTAAAGACCTGAAAGAATTATTTCCATTATAAATACAAAGTTACTTACTTAACAAATGTTAAAGAGAGATGAGAAACTGTAAGTCTGTGTGACGAATAAGTCTTTTATGTAGTTTGTCTACATAAATTATTACATGATAAATTAATTTGTGTTCTTCAAATACAGTGAAAAATCTACTTAAATATATAGTCACTGTATATGTTAAAATTTAATTCTTACGCAAACCATTTCCCAATCTCCATAAGCCTTGAGTTTATAAAAGTTAATGGATTTCGTTAGGAATAATCAAAACCAAACTTTTCTGTCTTACCGTGCAAATTCCCTTACTATAGTAAGACCAGATTATCATTTGAGAGGAGCAGTCGTCTGGAGATAACAGATGATACTGTCTGGGATTACTTATTGAAGCTCTGAGTAATTGTATCCTACAAGAATTGTTCAACTTCAACAAATAATCTAACAATCATCTTTATAAGCGTCAAGAAGTTCCGTTTAATTTAAGGCATTTAATAAAACTCCTTGTGCAAAATTCATTATCCTACGGAAAGTTTAGAAGTTAATTTTAGTTGTTTGTGGGGAAAATAAAGATATCCACATACAAATTTTAATATAAAAATCTTATATTCACTTGCTAGTCATATTTAATCCTGCTAACAAATTTAATATAAACTCGAGTTTTATTTAAAGACAGATTAAGAAGCTTGATTAAAAAGGTGGATTAGACAGCTCTAAAATTGGGAGCATTGATAAATATTTTAGATCAGTTAAATTGTTCGTTTTAGAGGACTTGTACTAACACTTGAATGATTTGAAGTAGGGAGCTTGGTATAGATAAATCAAAATCATGCAGAAAATTTTAAGACGAAAAGACATTTATTGGATTAAACTGAATTGTTGGGTACAAATCAAATATATCCTGAATTTAGATATTAAATCTAGTAAATCAAAACATTATTTAAAATTAAGAATTCATTCCATATCATTAGATTAAATTTAAATGTTCGTATTGTCTTCAATTAATCGTAAGTCAATCCAACCTAAGAATTGTTTTGAATATTCATCAAGAGGTTTTATTGATTTGAAATCTTTGTTATGCTATTATTATGGATATTATAACTCGAATGTACTTTCGAGATGTTTTAGAATTTTAAATCTGTGAATTTGATAATTATTGACAAAATTGAAGTTTAAAATATGTTTATTAAACAAATATAAATGATTTATTATATTTTATTTAGCAATATTTTGCATTTCACAAAAAATGATGACAAGTTTTGTGAAATATATAATTGTAATCATTGGATTCGATTGATGTTTGATTGAAAAAACTAAATGAAATATGTATTTGGATTCCATTGATATTTGAAAACAGTATCGGTTTATTTTACATATTTAATTTATCGTGGTTCAGCATCAGTTGAATTTACCGAATAATATAATTTTCAATAACTTTAACTGTACTTATTAAGACTTTCACATATTCAGATGGTCTAACATTTCTTCTAGCTTATAATATCTGTACGAATAGATATATTTGTAATAATGAGAAAAATGATTCTTATTTCTTTTGAAGTATTGTTAAATTTAAACACAGGGAAGAAAAAACAAGAATTATTTTTTGAGATTTGTAAAATTTATTTTAAAATAAATGTAAGAAGATAGTTAAGTTTTATCATCTATTTTAAGTGTTTTGAGGATATATCTATTGCTCATTGCCATTATGGTATGCCTCTAAATTTGCAATAAATAAGCTACCTTACATGTTATTAAAAACCGGTAAGTTATTTAACATTCTATTTAAAATTTACCCATTTCAAAGTTTAATCTTTAACTTATTTCTGATGATGATCCGATGACTATCTGATGATGACCTGATGACGATTTGATGGCTATCCTTGAAACTAAGATCATTGTGTTAAATTTCAGACGAATCATGATTACTGCAATTTTGCTTTTCACCATCACTCGGATTACTTGCTTCATCATATTGATATCATCAAACTGGATCATCAGTTTGAATGACGGTATGAAATAGCATTAGATATTTGACTTGTTCATATTAATGTTCCAAAAACCAGTGCCAGTTATATTTCTCGTATGTTAATGGTCATTTCTCTATCTACCTTGCGAAATACTACGCAGCAACAGGATAATAAAATCATGTTGACAATATTGATTGTTATATATAATTTCTTCATACAAAAGATACATATCTTCTTTCCTTGGTTACACATTCTCCAGATCTCTCACTAACAGGTAACGTTTAATCAACAGTTATTAAGTAAATAGATCGTCTCAAGCACTAGTCACTGTTTCTTTAACTAATGATCTGTAACATCATGTTGTATATACATAAGCAACAGTACATGTATATGCCATACTCCTATACAAGAAATTAAGTGATTTAATTAATGTCAGAAACGGCCACTATGGAACCGATCCTGTTATCCATACTTACTAAGTTCTTAAAAATCTATTTTTTGTCTCCCTATAATGTATTATATTTTCCAATTAAAATGAGTACACAGTTGTGTATATATATATATATATATATATAACAATAATAAACCAGGTATAACTATCTTATTATTGTTTTATTCTTAACTATAGTTGTGTATATATAAACAACTTAAATAAACTGAGCATGTAACTTGCTTTTACACAAACCAATTAATATCTCTTTGGTTTTTTTAAACTAATTTATGGTAAAACATTTTGTGTACATTTTTAAAAAAATCATATTTAGTTTCTTTCATAAATGCTTTAAATATAATTTTTAACAAGAATAACAATGAAAATAAGACAAATGTCCATCGTCTCTTCTCAACCACTTTGTGTCGGTTTTCACCCTGTATCTTTTCTTCCGCGTAGAGCACAGCTATTGCAAGGAAACAGTTTTACAGGAGAAACTCCTTCACTCAGAAATTTTGTTTCATAGTGGTTTCTGAAATCTTTTCAAACATTCAGGGGAATTATTTCAATTAATTGATTTTCAAAATGCATAAATTGATTTGGTTGTTCTTAAGAAAAGATCCATTACTAATTTTATTTATATTATTTATGGGTATAAAATTTTAAAGTTGTTCATATTAATTTAAATTATAACTTTAAAAACGTTTATTCACTATCAATACATATTTTCTTCTGTAATTCTCTAAACTAAACAAAATGGGGCACGACAGACTTTTGAGGGTGCAAGTCCTCAATAGGTTTTCATGCCACAGACAAGTATTTAATTACCAAGCATGCTTGGTACTCAATTTATTCAGACACTGCAGGGATGAAAGGCTGACCTTGCCCAGCCCGAGGATTAGTAATTTCTTAGTGAAGATAAAAATAAAATTGGAAGCTTTAGACAATATATAATTTATTATCGTATATTTTAAGCAATATTCGCATATAAAAAGCATAGTAAAACTCGCGGTTTTAAATTTTTAAAATATGTTACTTTTCATTATCATAATGAATAAAAAAGTGAAAAAACTGAATTGGATAACCTTACGGCATAAAAATACTTGAAATTGAGAAAAAAACCTCTACTCAAAACCAAATTGAATATTTCGTGTTTAATGTATGGTTTGATTGTAGGTTATGTTCTTACCATCCTTACATAAAAGCATAATGGAAACCATCTGCAAGTTCAATAACTTTTGTTGATTTTTATGTAATGATTTTATTGACATTTTGTGATAAATTATGTCCTCCAAATACTTTTGAATAGATTTCTAATAAGTTGAAATCTGTAGAATACAGTTCCCCTAACATAAAAATTTTGTACACTGCTACTGCATTACTGCTTTTATAATATACTGTTAATAATTATAAAGTTATATAGCTGTTTTTAGTTGGTAGAAACGTAACGATGTTAAGATTTGTCTTTTAAGTCATTATTGTGAACCAATTGTTTGACATAATTATACATATCTTCTTAATTTCTTAACTTGATTCTATAATTTTTGTGTATCAGAATTTAATACCTGTATAAATGTAGTTGCACCTTTAAAAAGTGAAATGTAAGATCTCATAATCACACCCCTATTCTCCCGACAAGGACACTGTATACCCTATAAACACACAAGTTCGCTGTACATATAAGAAACATTAAAATAAAATAAAGATTGAAGGCAAAGGAAGGAGAAGATGATGAAGAAGATAAAAAAAAAAAGAAGAGATGGGGGAAGATGTCGGGGGATTTGGCACTGCAGTAGCAAATTACTTGCCTTTAGGTGGGGGGTGACACAAGAGGAGGGTGGCTACGAAGAGAAAATGGAAAAAGGACTTCTTTAACGGACACACACATGAGAAGAAGAGGAAAAAAACTGTAGCTGGGGCCGCCCTGATCGAAACTTCATCAGTGAGAAGCCCTGGAAGAATGTGCGACTGATTCAGTGAATGAAGTTCGGAGGCGGCAATAGAGGGGGGAGGGGGATAAATGCCAGAGGGCGGAGATTGGTGGGGGTGGAGGCAGGGGATGGCAGCGACAAAAAGAGAAGGTAGGAATATAAAAGTTGGAGGGGGTATCGGATTTTTGTGGCGCCTGAATCAGTGCCGATAAAAGCGAAGGAATGGACCGGCATGGTAGGTGAGGGTGGGGGTGTGAGCATTGGGAACGGAGTTTTCCCGACGTCATTTGCAGCACAGGCCCAAAGAAAAGAGGATGCGGGGAAAATCGCATCTATGTGTGCGTGGGTGTGTATAGATATATTATATACATGTGTGCCGGTAAAAAAGTAAGAAACCCTGATAGTAAGTTGGGAAAGGAAAGATGGAAAAGGTGGATGTGATTCCTTCTCACTGTACTAGAGTAGCTGGGACCTAGTTCTTCGCCTAGGGAAGGACCATGATTTTCGGAGCGTTAGGCTCTATCTGTCCGACCGATTTGATGATTATTTTTTTATATCCGAAGCATTTTTTTTTTCTTCCTTGAGATTTCGATCGGCTCGGACAAAAGAGTGGCCAATGCTACGAGAGAACTCTCCTCGCCCCTCATCCCCCTGCGCAGACGCTGTGCGCGGCGGAATGGAAGAGAAAAGAGAGAGGAGTTATTTTCATGGGATGGAGAGGAAAAAGGAGATTCTCCCTTCATCCTTTTATCTGGGGCTGCCATCGGCCGCTTGTAATTGGTAAAATGAACACTTTTGAAAAGAGAGGCTTATATAGATGGGAGGCGGTCACAACGCAGAGAGAATCCAGAAGAGTCAGTAAAAGAGAATTTCGGAAGCATCCTCTTCTCCTTGTGCGATGCTTTTCGAATGGGGGGTAGTGGCCCGCCTCCATTGTGTGGCATCCATCTCATAGAATTTCTCTCTCTTTCTTCCTCTTTCAGCGGTAGCGGTGGTTTTCAAGAGAGACGGATCCATATAGAACTGCCTTTTCAAAATCCCCAGCATCCTCACTCACACGCGCACACTCTGAAAGAGAAACGCGCGCTTCGGCCCCTCCGTGAAAAGGAATTTTTGGGCTATTATTCCTTCCTCCCACTCCTCTTCCCACCCCTTTTCAAAAATATTGTGCAGAATTTTGTAAAGAAGGAACATTCCTTATCGGGTTGCACATTGTATTGTCTCAAAAGGGGTCCTCGATATCAGAGGCACAATTCCCGGACAGAAATAAAAGCGTCGGCGGCTCGCGCGCACCCGTCTTTCGTCCACTCCTGCCCTTGTCACTCCCGCCTAAGAAGGCGACGGCGACTCACCGCCCGGGATCCCGCCGTCCCTGCGCGTCACTCTTTCCGTCTTCTTTCCTCTCTCTTCTCCTGATTTTGATACGGAATTTCTCTTCTTTTCTGCGGTAAGTAGCCCGTTATCCTGTCCACTCACCTGTTGCGGGTCACTTTTCTCCACTGTCTTCTTGCCTTCCTCTTCCTCCTTTCCTTGACCCACCTGAGGTGTCACTTAAAAGGTCTCTCCAACATCTTAACTATAATGTCAAATATTGTTTCAAAATTTTGCAAAGAAAATATTTTAGATACTGTAATTAATTATAAATATGCCCTTTTTTGTTTTTCCTTCTGAAATAAGTAAAAAAGAAATTGCTCAAGTGAATAAGTTCTTGTGTCTTTAAATTAAATGCAAACATTTTTGTAAATAATTCATAATGTTTGTTCTAATCAGTAATAAAATGTTACTAACAAAGTAGATCATGAATGGGAATTTTTAGATGGCATGTTAATGGAAAGTTATAATAAAGAAATAATTTTTAATAAGAATTTTTACATTTGATTCTCTTATTTCAATGAAAATGACTACAAGTTTGAATGTAACAATAATTTAAGCAAGTAAACTATAAATCAAAAGAGTGTAACAAAATGGTTGGACAATTTATGTATATTTTTTCAATTTTAAAATCACATTCAATAAAAAAAAATAAGAGTTTAATATAGTTTTTACAACTTTGACAACAGATTTTTATTTTAGACATAAAATTAATAACTTTTGATATCTCAGGTTTTACATTTAAAAATTAACAGGTGGAAAATTTATATAATTTACAATAATCTTAGCAGAAATATTTGCATGGTCCAAAAAAAAAGAAAGAAATTTTGAAACAAAACTATAATGTGGATTCATTTTATATATCATTCATTGTTCATTTTCTATTGTTTCTAAATTTGTCATTGAATTTTTATGAGACGAAGTTATTTTTACATATATATACAGTTGATACCTTCCAAATTACTTATTGAGAAACTAAAGGAAAATAATTTTCATCCAAATTAAAAAGTTTTCATGAATTTTTATTAAATTTATTAAATACTCTTTAGTATTAGGAAAGCTTTTAAATAAAAGCAAAATTAAATTGTGCTTTACATTAATTTAACAATTAAATTAATGCAAACTAAATAAACCACTATTTATTTTTTGATATTTCATATAATCAATATAAAACATCTTGATAAAAGAGTCCTCTTTACAAACAAAATAATAATACCTCATGAATTTTTAAATACTTTCTTACTAAAAAAATTTACATAATAAATCTATATATTAAAGAGCTTGCCTTATTATACTTACCTGCATTTATAGAAAATCTAGAATTCCTGATTACTCAACTTTGTTAATGTTGAGCTAGTTATTTTTTATTTACATTTTTACAAATATGGCTATGAATTACACTTCATAATTTATCGAAAACAGTTATTCCAAAAAATGTAAGTTTGAAGTCACATTTTATCGTTATTTACGTTTTTCTGTAATTTCTCTTAAATATCAACTAAAGTAAAGTTGTTTTTAATTTTAATATTTTAATTAAAGTTCAAAAATAATAAAGTAAATAAATAGAATTGCCTTTATGAATTATTTACTACAGAAAAAATTGTATATTTTTTATTTCATAAATTGAATATTATTACATAATTTTACATGACAATTTTGAAAAAATTATTTTCAAGTCACGGAAAATCTTAATGTAAAATTTTTAGTCATATATGTTTTCCTTGTTAATATTTATATTTGCATTTGACATAAATTTTTAACGAAATATTTTTATTAATAATTATTGATTCTTCCCATATTTTTAAAGTATATTCTTAGATATCTGCTTTTTAAATTGAAATTGAAATATGAAAATGTATTTCAAATTCTAAATCATTGCCATATTTTGTAGTAGTACCATGCATTGAATCAAAATATAAGAATAAATCGCAAAAAATAGACATTAAAGAAGAATTTGTATAAAAATATATAATTTTAATTCAATTGAGAAAAATTTACTATTGAAGCGCATACAAAAATTTTCTTATTGTGAACATTTTTAAAATATTAAAAGCTTAAAATAGTTAAAAATCAAAAAAAAAAAAAAAAAAAAAAAAAAAAAAAAAAAAAAAAAAAAAAAAGAATAACGTTGTTTTAAATTTTTTTAGTCATTATTAATGATGCTATGATTATTATTATTATTATTATTATTATCATTATTAATGATTATTATTAATGACTAAAAATGCTCTATTTTCTATGTTAAAATAAATTATGATGTATTTTTCCAACAAATATCACAAATATTGTTTGAATTATGATTATTTATTTAATCCCCTTAACTTGATATTTATGATAATAAACTGCATTTTATTTTAATATTTGATGTTGTTATTATTGGTCTATCAAATATTTTTACTTCGTATGATTATTTTTCAAGGAAACTTTTTTTATAATGTCATTATCTTCCAAAAATCAAAATAATTTTAAATTTAGAAATAATAATGATCAATATTGCTACTGAATTAATGAAAACTTAAAGTATCAACCGAAATTATTTCATTTAAGTATTTCTTAAATATCACCAAGCTGATATGATTGCTTATAAAGATGATAAAAGTTACGGTTTTATGATTAATGTATAAATATATAACATATTCGCTTAAGTTATGCCCAAGTATGGAATTTTTTACAGTAAAAATTAAATTTTATGAAATGATAAAAAAGTGTAAGAAAAGTAACTTTTGTTGTAGATTGTGGTAAATTTAGGGAATATGAAATATAAGTTCTTATCAAAATTTCACTGAATATAATATTTTACAAAAAATATTTAAATATCAATTCCAATAATGTATGTTTAGCTTTTTATTTGAATTTATCAATAATATCAACGTTTTAAAAAAAAAGTTTAATTATTACCTTATAGAAGGAAATGAATATTTTTTACAGTTTTTAATAAATGAATATATTACTTTAAGTATAAATAGAAAAAATACATATTTATATTTTTTGAATGAAAAATTTGCTATAAAGGAAAATAAATTTTGAAATTAAAATATGCATAATATATCAAGTAACGAGTATTTCAAATTACTAGGTAAATTTCTCTCCTTTACTTGTAACGTTTTTAATTTATCTTATAATTAGATTTACTATTATATTTTGAAAATTCCCATGCAATAAAGTAATGCATTATTATTTACAAAGATATAAAAATCAAAATTTCTAGAAATTTAAAGAATTTCTTAAGGTCCTTATTCATGTTAAATATTATTAAAATCGTTTATTTTAATGAGCAAATTTAAGTTAAACCTTTTAAAAAAATTCACATGCTTTTGAGTATATCGGAATCCTTATGGAAAAATTTAAATATAACACTGACTTTTAAGATAACAAGAGAAGACTATCTAAAGATCTAAATAATTGATTGATTATTGGACTATATTTCATCAAAGTATATCAATGGTATTAATATCGGGAAATACAGTATAAAAAATTTAACATTTTTCTTAATATTGATAATATTGACTTTGAGATAATTCTAAAATCAAAAGTCCTTATACTTTAAAATTTATAGTCAGATATGATAATTCAAATGGATAAGTAACATTCATTGATAAAAGCCCAATGAATTGTTTCCTAATTAATCACATAATTATATATTACTTTGGTGATTTATTAGGATTTAATTTAAAATCAAATAAAAAATAGGATATTAACTTAATGAAACATTTGGAAAGCTAATTATTAAACTTTTCTGTCAGATTGTTCTCCGTAAAAGATACTAATGTTAATAAATAATTAATAAAGATACTAATGTTATAAGCCTTTGATTTTTCCAGCAATAGAACTTTACAAAGCTTTTTTCAAAATGTAATACGCATTACTCTCTGCTATTACATGTGCAACAGTCTTACTGCTTATACCACAATTTTATAATTTTATTCCTCATGTTTATTATTCCTTATGCCCTTTACTTTTTTAAGTGACATTAGGGTTACATGAGTTTTTCCATAGATATTTATTTATTCCATATTAATTATATTATTATACATTATAATACATATCATTATACATTTATTCCATAGATTTATACGCAAATAACTTCGAAACACTATTGCCACTGTTCCCTATTAAATCTGATGAGTAGAAAAAAGTTTTCTAATTAATTCCATTTTCATACTTATTTAATTATATATATATATATATATATATATATATATATATATATATATATATATGAGTTATTTAACTCCAGAGAGCTATATATCATGCTAAAAATCGGTACAGAAAATTGCAATTCATTGGAACACATAACAGATAATAGAAATAGGCCTTTTATCCATAAATGTGACAAGTTTATTAATTGCTTCAAGTGGAAAATCAGTGCACATTTATTTCTTATCCGAAAAGGCAAAAGGTTTGTTTAGCCCATTAAAATATATCGAAATTGAGCGTTCTATGCATGGACTATCAGTACATGACAATTAGGCAGGATCTCTATGTCAGTCTGAAGGCTTTCCCTAAAAGGGTTGCCGCAATAATTGGTCCATAAAGTCTTTAACCGCCCTTCCACTGGTCCTGTTATCAATGATTGTGAGAAGGGTTCGGTTTTTGGTGGGGAGGATAAATTTTAATGGGTCGTTGAAGCTAATGATACCCCTATGCCTCTGTGATCTCCCAATAGAACCCACTTTGATTTCGCATGAATAATTCTCTCCCCACAGTTTCAACCGTAAAAAAAAGCTTTCCCATGCCTCTAATGACCTCGAGATCTTACCGAGTCCTCATTTTTAAACCGATAGTTTCACCAAATTTCGGTTTGATTTCACGTGGCGAAGGAAATTGCCCGTAGCCAGAAAAAACAACTTGTGATTCATGTGGTTGAAAAATGAAGAGTTTAAAATTAAATCAAATCTGTACCATGTTGACTTCAATTCAATTAAACGTTAAGTGAAACTCGGAATATTAAATAAGTAAAAGTTGGAACATGAAATGTGAGTTTGTGTAATACCATTCATGCTGAGAATTTTTCTTGAGTCAAATAAAATTTGGAAATGAAAGAGAAAGTAAATTTTAAATCTTAATGAAGCATATTGTGTAGTGAAGCATGTGATGTGACTTAAATATTTGTATAAAATTCCTTTATTTTTCTCAATATATCAATTATGTTCTTCTTTCAACGATTTGCTTAAGTAGAAATTAGAATACATTTCCAATTTCATTTTAATCCTTCCCGCATTCAGCAAGTTAATTAAAAATATCAATTTTTAAACAAAGAAGTAAATATAAATGCATTATCTGTCCTGAGCCAATATTAGATCTTCTATTCTAGTCTTCTTCACTTTCTTCTCATTTTCATCTTCCTCTTCATTTCTACCAACATTCTTCTTCTTCCAGGATTGCTGAATGAAAGGGATTTTTTTACTAGAATCTAGCAATCGTAACTACAGTAAAAAATTGAACCTTTCCTAATTTTACGTATAATTTTTTAATTTTGAATTTTGCACCAAAAGTATGTGTTTTTCTCGCTTTTGATGACGTTTTCAATGACTAATTACTTACCCAGTATCATTCCTTTCTATGTATCTTTATTTTTAATAGTTTTTAATAACTTTGAAATGTTTAATTGACTGATAAGATTCAACAATTTAGACGACATATTCTGAATCTAAATAAAAGTGTTCATCATCATCATTGGCACGACAGCCCTTTGTGGGCCTGGACCATCCTTAGAAGCTTTTCCCAATCTGCCTTTCTCCCAGCAATTGATCTCCAATTCTTTACTTTTAGGATGGCAAAGTCCTCATCCACACAGCCTTTCCATCTCTTTTTGGGCCTTCCTCTTGGTCTTTTATTAGAGGGGGTTACATTAAAAACTTTTAATGCTGTTCGTCATTCTTATTACATGCCTTGCCCATCTCATTCTGCTTAGTTTTACAGACTTGATAATAGCATTGTCATTAAAGATCTTATATATTTCAAAATTATATCTTTTTCTCCAGTTGTTATTATCGAAAACAGCGCCAAAGATGGTTCGCAGGACCAAAAATAAAAGTATTATCAAATATTTAAATGGAATGCCTTGCAGAAGATTATCATTTTTGCAAGTTCAGAATGTAATTATCAAAAAGAAAGGGTTGAATAAGATTTAATTTACTTCATTCACTCAAGAAAGAAGAAATCAAGATACAGGAAGAACATTTTGATTAAGATACTCATAAGAAACATGCTTATACTCATCATTAACTGTATACCATATTGTATCGTTAACTGTATTTCATATAAAGGGTAAACAATAACTAACTCCGTAGTGTGGTAAATCACATTTATATGTGGAAAAAAATGTCTAAATTGTTTTAAAATACGTTAAATAATTGCAAAATGTGTTAGAAATTAGTTATTTTGTGGGCTTTAAAAGTTACAAAGTATAGTTTATATGTTTCTCAGCTCTACAAGTTCTTGTAAATGTTCCATCATGCAATATAAAAAACGAATTTGGTGTTATGAAATCAGAATTGACAATTTTATCAAATTTAGGAAATTATCTTAATGCATTTTTCTTCATCAATCATTAATTTTAAACACATGCGTCATTGTTAAATTTGAAAGTAATTAAATTAATTTTTATTTGTGATAAATTATGTTTTTAATATTTTTGAAGAATTAGAGTTGTGTTAATTATAAATTTAATTCTCCTATCGTAGTTAGGTTGTGAACTCATTAATTTTTAAAAATAAGTAACCTCATTTAAATAGTTTTTGTGGCTGGGAATATATATCTGCAAGTGATAGTTGCTCTTGAAAAAAATTATTGCTTTCAGAAAATAACAATGAACACTCCTGTATATACCTATAGAATGTTTTCTTTATTTTATATAATATTTGCCTTATTGAAAAGTATGAGATTTATACAGTTTTATTTTATTCTAAAGCATTATACATTTAAGAAACTAACTTTCGGTATAAAATAATGTACAGATACATAATTTCAATACGAATGAGGGGATAAAATAACAACCAAGTCCATTTTAAAACTTTTGAAAGATTGTCAATATTTCAGAGGATTTTTCTTAGACAGTAGTAGGTCGTATTCGCCTGCAACAAATGAGAGAACTTAGAAAACTCTCAAACATTAACTCTGATAAATGATAAATGCGCAAGCATAAAAGAAAAATATATCATGAATTTTTCGTCTTTTTCATGGTTGCTGGGATTGAGCCTACGACCTTC
>JAPDSC010048808.1:0-39903 GCA_026290005.1 Latrodectus geometricus
TAAATTTTTCATTTTTCTCCCCAAGAAAAGATTACAATCGGAAAACTAACTTAAATCTTATTTGTGACTCAATAACAAAAAAATGGCCTATAAACTTAAGTGTTTCTCAAAGAGATGATATCATATGCAATGGACAATATAAAGTATCCTTTGAGTAGTAAAATTATATATTTTGATTTCAAGTGAAATTCATAAATAATCACTTTATTTATTAAATTTGTATATTTTAAAGTCATTATAATGGATTTTTGGGAACAATCAACAAATCAAAATATTTTATCTTGTATCAAAATATTTTATCTTGTATCAAAATATTTTATCTTGCATCTTATAGATGTTTTATTGAAATTATATTTATAAATAATTTTTTATTAAGTAAAATATCATATTGGCTCAAAATATAATTTTTAGATGTAAATACATCTAAATTTTAGATGTATTTACATCTAAAAATTTTATTTTGAGCAAATATGATATTTTATTTTTTTAATGTTATAATCACATTTACAAATTCAATTTTTTAAGTTTTATTTTTATTATATGTTGAATAAATTGAACTATCTAACATAATCAGTTTTATTGATATCCTTAAATTATAATTTTAGAGTTCAATCTTGATAAAAGTAATCATTTTATCATCCATTGTAATATATTATGAATAATAAATCTTAATTCTATAATATTTTACATTAGATAAGTTATAATTTGAATTTTTTCATACATGAGACTGAGTTTGTATTTATTATCAAATTATGCAAAAAATTAAATATTGGAAATCTTACTTTATTTTTAAATTTAAATGTTATACATATGATGAACTTTGGAATAGATGTTTTGTTATCCTTTTGTATGATTCCATTGTCAAAGAAAAGAAAGTTGCCAAGCTTACATAATGGTATTTAATATATAGTATTTTTTTTTTTTTTAAAGTTAAATGTCCAACTTAGTAAATTAATGCCAATTATTGATAAAAATTTAAATAAATCTATAAAATATTAGAATTTACAAACAAAAGAAATAAAAGGAATGTTAAGCAAGCATTTGAAACAATAAATTTAATTTTTTTATAACTTATTTGGAAAAAAAAAAAAAAAAAAAAAAAAAAAAAACACTAATCAATACCAATGCTGCTTGAAATTAAAAAAATTCAATTCTGTTTTTTAATAAACAAAATAATGCTGATTAAAAATAAAAACACATAAAGTACAAAGAATTAAGGAATAAAATAAGAAACTTATATTTTATATCAACTCTAAATACAAAAATACTCTAATGCCTTAAATATGAAAGAGATTATCAATGCATATACTGAAATTAGTATAAATTAGATAAACCAGTATGTACTAATGAAGAACAATGCAGCCTAGAAGTTGAATGTTAAACAAATGACAAAATTTACTTGAAAAGTCCATTTGTATTATTCATTTAAGAATTCAAATTGAAATGAGATTATTTTGATAAAATGAAGTGTGTATGGAAGTACTTCATAATGATTATGATAATGAAAATCCAAGATAAAAAATTAGAAGAATTTAAAAAAATCTGTCCAAAAATGCATCAAAATCAAATCCATGCAAAAAGTATTATATGACATAAGTTCCCCATTTTTTAACATTATTTATTCCATATAAAAATGAAATTGAATCACATAATTTAAATTTACTCTAAATAAAAAAACTAAATATTAACAGTTTCTTGATTTTTGATATAATAATGACATATCAAGATAAATTTATTAATTATACCAAAATAAATTTAATTGGACTAAGGTTGTTGGCCCAAGAGGAATTCTATATTTAGTTTTTTCTGCTGAAATTTTGCAACAATGTTATTGTCTGAATTTTACTTCTCACCTGAAAGTTTTTTTTGGTGATAATGTTTTTCTGGTGATGTTTTTTCTTTTCTTGGAACAACTTTGATATACCTCCCTCAAAAAAATAAAGCGCCAAATCTGGCACTCCTTACTGACTTTTTAGGGTTGTTGTTTCTTATTTTGATGTTGCCAATTTATGTTTTTTCAGCTTTTAAGTTTTTGCTGTTATAAAATTTGGTATTTTCTTGTATTATGTACCTTTTTTTGAGATTTTTTTTTTGAAGTTTTTATTTGTTATTAATTATTTGTATTTAGGGAGAATCCATGTTGGCGAGAAGAAAAAGTCGCCAAATTTCCGGTTTGGGGGGGGGGTATATCAAAGTAGCTCCCTTTTCTTTCAATGCCACAATCATTTTTCATTATAATATTTTACTGAAATTGAATAAAAATGGACAGTACAAAAAGTCAAAAAGTTATGGACAAAAAATCTTAGTGTTAAAATTATGTATATATTATTTTTTCTCATGACATCATATAATTAAATAAAAATTCTTAACTTAATTATGTTTCTGGAACTGCTGCAAAATTAGGTAGAAATAATGCTTATCATCATTGTACAGTTTTGGTTAATGTAGATGAAATCAAATTGCATCAAGCTCTGCATAGAGATTTAGAAAGTTTGATTTTTGATTTTTAATATTCTATTGTTGCAATTACGTATATTTTATCATTTTTGTGTAATTTATGTAATTATTAATTACAGAAGTGCATCAAAAGCAAAGCAACAGCTAGTATTAAAGCTAAAGTAATAAATTTAAAAGCAGTATGCGATGACATTAATATTACAGATGTGATTAAAGTAGTGACAGAGGATTATAAATATATTTATTCAGTAAGTAAACTTGAATTTATCTAAAATATTATATAAATTTATAGAGATGTAAAAATTAGATTGAAAGGTTTATATTTCTATTATAATGAAAATTGAATTGGTTAGATTAATTATGAAAATATGAATTGTCTGTAACTTTATAATATTAATTGAATTAAAATGTGATTCGCAATATAATATAGGATTTGTTTACTTTTTAACAATATTCTTTTTATGGTTATTAATTTTGTGTTTAAAAGTAAGTATTGATCATTTTTCACTTATTGCTAAAATGTTGCTTGTTAATGTGTTTGAAGAAAAAGCAGTTTCAAATTATTTCTTAAGATTATTAAGCATAGCTTAGTAGTATCAATATAGTATACTGTAATTAAAGACAAATATTCAATTGTATTTTTGTAAATTTATGTAAGCATCTTATCTTTGCTGGGAGAAAGAATATCAGGCTTGTCCTCATTCTTGAAAGTTTTTTCCCTATAAGAGCTGATTCTATTGCTACCTATAAGATTTTTCTAACAAAACTTTTAAGAAATCCTTGCGGATCATTTTTTAGTATATAGAATGGGCTGTGTTTAGATAATCTCTTTATTTTTCATCTTCAAATTGGACCTTATGTAAATTCTAAGCAAGCGCTTTTATTTCTCAGAAAAATTTCCACTAATATAGTTAAATA
Source organism: Latrodectus geometricus (assembly GCA_026290005.1). NCBI lineage: Eukaryota > Metazoa > Arthropoda > Arachnida > Araneae > Theridiidae > Latrodectus > Latrodectus geometricus. Next base: position 3,376 of record JAPDSC010048808.1, read on the forward strand.
AATAAAACATTTGTTTAGTTCAGGAGGTAGCTTTTTGCATTGTGGAGGTTAATCATTCTTTTTCTTCAAGCTTCATATTAGTTTTCACATCTTCTAAATAAAAGAACAATTCTTACCATACGAAGTAAGTAATTTAACTTTGTTTTTCTTGACCATTCCTTTCAAGGAAGTTGTGTGATTTAAATTACATAAATAAGAGTTATGTAATACATTTGTTCTTTCATTTACATTTGCCATGTAAATTTATCTTATAGTTCTGTATTAATTTGCATGGATATCACACTAGAGAACATATAAACAAATGTTTTGGAGACAATAAATTAATAATTAAAACTTTGCATCAGTCAACTCAAGTTTAACAAAGATCCTGACAATCAAAACTTTAAATGATATAAAAGAAAGTTAGATTGATAAATGCACATCACAATACTTTTCAATTAATGATCATGACATTTATTGTTGGATAATTATATAGCTTCAGATATTAAAGATTTTAAACATAATAGAATGTAAACTTTTTATTGGTTTACTTTTATTTAATTTTAAATGATTTTTTAATCTTTATTGTGATAAATATTTATTTCATATGTTTTTATCATTGGAAATTAAAAAAAAAAAAAAAAAATCATCCATTTGTTAGATATATGGAAAATAAATGAAATTAAAAAAAAATATACATATAAAATGAATGATGAATTAAAAAAGTTAATATAAAACAAAATTTTTTGAAAAATTGCAAAATAAAAAATAAAAAAAGAAGATTGTGATATTGAATTATTTTGTAATGTTATGTTTATTTAATATGAAAGTGATATATATTTATAAATTCATGGCATAATTTGTATGGAAAATTTTCTTTTTTAATCAGCTGCAATACAAATTTCAAATTAGGTGATAAATAACCTTTAAATTTTTTCAGGGAATCCAAATTAAAAGAATTAATAAATTGTGTTTTAGATTCCAGTTAATCTCATTTATTTGAAATTCTAAAAATTTATAAAGTCTAAAATTTTCTAGACTCAGCCTGACTAATAGTCAATCCCTGCATAGATATATGTTAATTAATCTTTAAGGTACTTGTGTATTAAATTTATTAATGTGTGTTAAAATTATGTCGTTACTAAGTGTTGATGCCAATACTCAATGAAATCTGGGGTCATTCTTAACCATGATAGCTGGAAAAACAGTACCATTCGTGTTAGCTAAGAATCAAATCCTCTTAAAATTATATGATGGCATTCTCAGTTTTACTAACAGCAGAGGGCAAAAAGAAGGGTTTAAATCTTTCTTTAACTTCAGACTCAAATTAAACAAATACCTCCAGACTGCAAATTTTAAGATGTAAAAGTTTTGAGTAATTCATGCATCCAAATAACAGTTAATGCTGAAATAATTTAAGCCTTAAACAATATAAGGCTCTTCATAGAAAGTATTATAAATTTATTTGCTACTGCAATTTATCTTTCTTCAGTTCTTGATGAGCAAATAATCAAAATTCATTTGAATCATCAACCAAAGATGCACTAAATTCACGATCATGAATTTTGATAAAATCTATAAAACGACATCTTTCAATAATTTCTCTTAGGTACAAATAAATTCCATATTTTAATACATATTCAATCATAATCTGTGCAACTGTGACACAAACGTAACTACATGTAAACTAGTACACTGATTGTTGGTCAAATATCTTTTTCAGTGTCTCACCAAGGTGATACTTCAGCAAATGTAACTTCTTTAATTCCTTATTGATTTTAGAGTAAAAATTTCTATTGATTTCTATATTTTAATTTGAGTAAAACATTAATTACGATTACTTTTTTTTCAATATATTTGTAGAAAATGATATTTTTGAAGTTTAAGCATTGATAGTTTTTAATTACTATGCATTATTTTAATAACTACTTTTTTTTAAATATATTTGATATTAAAATTTCATTTATACTTTTAAAAATTTTAAGAAACCTCATAATTTAAGATTTTAATTGTTAATTAAAATATTTACATCTCATAATTTAAGCATAACACTATAATTATACTAATAATTTAGTTGCTGTTTTTAAAATTTCTGGTTTATATTTTACTGTATATACTATTTTATTTTGAAGTCTATTTAAATTATTTTGTACCTAATGTAATGTGTGCACAGGTTTTTATACAAAAAATATAATATTAATGAATTATAATATATATATTTTTTTATCTTGTATTAGAATTATAATCTGATTTTATTAAGAATTCATATTTTAAATTCTATTAGACAATAAGAAATTAACTATGCAGATTGTTTTTTGCAGATTAAAGATGTATTATCATTTTATCCCAATGAAGATCTTTGTCCTGGATTCACAAATATCAAAGATAAACTCATGTCTTGGGATTGGTGTTTCGGTCATACTCCTCAATTTACAGTGACTAAGTCTTTTCCAATATGCTCCACTTTCTCTAAGTGGAAAGGCCAAAATTTACCACCTAATCTTGAAATAACCTTAACTTCTATCAAGGGAAAAATGGAAAACATCAGTTTAAATCCTCTAATATTGGAAACTGACGATTTTAACTACTTAAATGAATATTTGATTGGTTCTAGATTTTTAAGTAGTATCAATGTACCTTTGAGCGAATGGGTTAAAGAATCCAAGAATAAAATACTTTGTAAATTTATTCAGTGCTGTATTTTACAAATGATAGAAGATGTAAATAGATAATATTTTCTACATTATATATATATTTTTCTGTATAGATGGTCTTAATCTTATATGAATTGTGTTAAATTATAAAAAGATATTTTATTGTTTTATTTTTTGGATACAAAATTAAGCAATATGTTAAAAAAACATCAAGTAGAACAAGAAATGTGTACATTATTTACAATAAACGTTCATTTTATTTATTTGAATATAATATGTCTTAAAGATTTTAGTATCAACTATTAATCAAATATTCTAATTGATTATTGCTAGTCTTTTTTTTTACAATCTAGAACATGAAAATTATTATAAATCTTGAATATTATTTTTATGAAATATGTCTCACTCTCATTCCTTACCTATTGAAAATGTAATTTATTATCAAACAGAACTAAAAGATGATGATAGTATATGGAAGTAAATTATTAAATTTTATAAAATTATGTTAAATATATTTTTGTATGTTTCTGTATAACTTTTAAATTTTTTCTCTAAAAGCAAAAACTTAACAATAAATTTTCATTTTTTTAATAGAAAAAAAAACAAATATTTTTAATCTCATATCAATAAATATATATTTCGTATTAGAATTGAAAAGTGAGAAATTTTGAAAATTTGTTTTAAATGAAACAATTTTTATTTCTAATTTCGTAAATGAGAATTTATGTTTAGTTTCTGACAATTATTGAATAAAATACAATAATAAAAATTGCATAGATTGTCTGTCTTTTTTTTTTTTTGGCAATATTTCCATCTTAGGAAAATTGGGAGATTAATTTTCAGTCACGCATCGAATATATTTAAATAACAAAATATTTAACTTTTTATACAAACCATACATCGATAGATGTATTAGTTACATCTTATGATACCAACACACACACACACATATATATATATATAATTTGTTTAATTTGATAAGTATGTGATAAGACATTTGTGGTTATTTAATTTCTTATGCCATAAATATCAATTGTTACAATTTTAGGTGTAAAGTTGATATGGACATACATACATATTTTAATATAGATTTAAATATTTGCATTTGCCTGTGTCACACAAGAATTGTTAAGTGATTGAAATTTCACAGAAAAAATAATTTATCACTTATTTACTAAACAATGCTGAAATTTTAAAAATTAGACATTTGTATCAGTATGCAAAAAGTTGTGGTAACTTCTGTTTTCTAAATGGTTTTCTTCAATGGCCCAGTAGACATTGTGCATACATGTTTTCTTAAAATGTGTATTAAAATCACTGCATTTTATATTATTCTTATATAGAATTTTCTTAAATATACTATAAAATTTGCTCCAGTGAATAACTATTCTAACTATAATGACACCAAAAATATCTAATTTTGCTAAAATTGAAAAATTTATTTTAAAAATACAATGGTAAGTTTTCTGCAATAAAATCGAATTTAATAGAAAATTTTAGTTTCCCCTAATTTTACTTTTATCAAATAATACAGATTAAATCAAAGAGAAATCTTAAATTTTTTTAAAGCGATCACTTATCGCTTGGGCAAAATTTTTATTTAACTTTTTACAATTTTCTCCTAATTTGCATGATTATATAACATTGTTTCTAGTTTTTATTCAACTTTAATAACACTATTCATTATGATTTTTGCATAACAAGTTAAACAAAAATATATTTAATCATACAAAAAAAAAAAAAAATTCTTTGCATGATTTTTGCGAAGTATACTAATTTTTTGTTTTTCTAGATGTTTCAAACTATTTAATTGTAGCTTGAGTAATTTATATTTGAAAAGAACACTTATTTTCCATTGAATTTTAGAAATATAGAATAAATTAACTAGTTTATTGGCAGCAATAGTTTCATTTATCTGTGTGAACTATTACATAAGTTGTATGTTAAATTGTGGTAGTACACTTTAAATAGTAGTACAACTGTGTTAAGCTGTAGTGCTACATTGTAGTACCACTAAGCTGTGATAGTAAGTTTGAAGTGCACGATAAATATATAGCTTTAAATTCTAATATATAATTTATATTCTCTTAGTTTAATCTCATTTCCTTTTATTTAGAATATTACGATTGTATATAGGAGTTTAAATATTGCAAAGTTGCTAAAACAAAATATCCTATTTAGCTACAGTTAAACATTTATTTAAGAGTATTTGAGTATATTTTTGTATTAATTTAGTATGCAATTTGTTAAAAAATGTTGCATCTTCTTAAGAAATATTGAGCAAGTTTTCGAAATATTCTTTAAGTTATTTACAATTAAATACAACTCAACTTAAATATTTAGTAAAAAAAAAGTATTTTAAAAGAATTAGAAGTATTCTTTTAAAAGTATTTTAGTGTCAAAAACTGTTTCTCAACTCCTAAATATCATCAAAAGGAATCTGATTCAATTAGGTAAAGAATAAGAAAATAAAAGAATTCTGGTTATGTTCTAATAAAAAGCTTAAAAACTAGAATAAGGTATAAAAATCTTAGATTTTGAAGAACTAAAATCTGTTTGAACAGGTCTAAAATTCCTGCATCATTAATAAGAATATAATTGTTTTAATAAAATTCTCAACTGTTTCTACTCTTGAAATTTCAGAGACAGTCAATGGAAACTCTTAAATTGAAAAATGTTATTAAAAATATTGAAGAGAAAAAAATTAAAAATGACTTAATGTAAATAAATGCTATAATTTTAATGTATTACTACTACCTTTTTGTGAACATATTACAAGCAAAATTAAAATTATTAGCAAAAACAATAAAATGCAACAATTTTAAAATCTAAGAAAATATTCAGCTATTATTTAATTTTATTCTAAATGTTTAAAATATTGCTGTCAAGAAAGAAAATTCAAACATTTACACATTTTTTGTAAATTTCAATTTAAAAAAAAAAAAAATCAATATTTTTACTTATTATTTGGCTGTTCATTTCCAAGAAATATTTGGGAATAGTATGTATCTGTATTAAAAAGAACTTGATGCTTTTTAACAAAGATATTTACTAATCTCTCTTCATTTCTTAAAATTTATTTAAATTCCTAACATTTATTAAATTATGAATTTTGTAATTTTAATGCTAAATATCTTTCAGATATGTTGAATGTTTGATTTACAAAAGTTTTTTAAATAATGAAATGCATTTACAAATAAATAAAATTATGTGTGAATTAAATTAATTTTGTGAAAAGCAAATGTAATGATTTTTCATTCTTTTTTAATATTTAAATGACTTAAATACGAAATAATTGTATCAATTATTGTTTAGAAAATTAATTATATTTTATGAACCATTAGTTTACACTTAATTTTTGCAATTAAATAAAAAGTATTAAAGTGGTTTAAAAAGAGTAATGATTATTAAATCAATTTTATATATTTTTAAAACAATCTATTTTTACTTGTAAAATATCAAAATATCATAAATATATTCCAAATAATATGAACTTTTTTGATTTACTTTTTAAGAATATTTTATTCATGAATTATGGTAAAACAGCAATTGTTTAAAATTAAAAAAATAGAAATAACGTGGATTTTAAAGAAATACTTCTTTAATACATTTAAAAGATGAGCTATAAAAACTGTTGTATATAAATCTATATTGTTCTTATTTTATTTACCATGAATGACTTATTTAAAAAAATATTGCTAGGAACATTTGATATGAATATAAGAATATAAATAAAACAAACTATATTTTGTAATTATTAATGTTTTGAATCTGTAAAGTGGCAAATTTTATCATTGAAGGAAGCAATTTTATGCAAACAAGTTAGCAAATTTTAATATTGGCAATGTTTTTATTTTGTAAAAAATTTCAAATACAACACTTAATAAATAAAATTTCTTAAAATATTTATGAACATGCTTAAATGTAGATTTTATTAATGATTTAAACACAACATATTAGTTATACATAAAAATGCCAGTTCATTTACAAACTTTTCAATGAAGTCAATTTAACATACAAAAATAATCTCTTACAAACAAAAATTGTAATTTAAAGTACAAAAAAAAAAAAAAAAAAAAAAAAAAAAAAAAAACTTGCACAATTTGTCACTGTATAAAAATTGAACGCTATATATTCATGCACATAACTTTGCTACTAGTAAGAAACAGATATGCAGATCTATTACATTTTTTCGATATTAAATTTAGTTGGAACAAATTAGCAAAAATCTGCAAATGTAAAATTACTTTAAACCTGTAGAACTTATAGGAGCATAATTGGGCAGAATCACTAGGTAAAAAAGGGTGAGTATTGAGTAAAATCCTTGACTTTAAATCAATAGGGTATTAAAGATAAAACATTTAATCCAATGAAGTTATTGCTCATATATATTACAAAATATGCAATCATTCCTCATTAGGATTATCAAGAATGTTAACTGAAAAATAAGGAATACAATATATGTAGTGCCAAACATATATATAATAGTTTATAATGAGATGTGAATAGAAATTACTGCTGTAAATAGTTTAATTATTAGTTTTATGTTTGATTATAAAGCAGACTCTAAAGCCTGAAATGAGAAATGGAGTGATTGACAATAAGCTCTTTAACATGATTTGGAAAATCAAATAGTTAAGAAGTGGGTGTGTTAGTACCAAATTAGATCAAATGACGTTTAAAATAACATTAAATGTTTAGGAAGATATTAGGTGAGGAAAAAATGATATGTGTTTACATTGTGCTCACATAAAATATAATTATAATCAAAAGGTAAAAAAAATTAGAAAAAGAGGGAAAATATTTTAAATCTTAATTAAAAAATGTATTTTACACAGTCAAAAATACGAATAGAAAAATAATTTTTAAATGAAGAGAGGTTATACTTATTGCAAATAGTAAATGTGGTCATTCCTTAAATTTCATCGAATGATCAGTCTACCTGGCAAAATTATGGAGGAAGCTTTTACCTTTAAGAATTTCTATAGTTAAAAACTTATAAAATGTGTAGCTTATCTTTGCAAAGGATAATTTTATTTTGGATAATTTTAGTTTTCGATTTTAGAGAAGAATAACGGTTGTAGTAGAAAAAAATTCCAGGTTTTTGTCAAAAACTTATTTGTCTTTCAAAAAACATTAATTTGAAAGTTATTTTTACAAATTAAGGTAACAGTTGCAACAGAATATAAGATGTAAAAAATTATAAATTATTATATATTTGTAAATTATAATATATTAAATTAAATTATACATTAAATTCTAATATATTTGTAAAAAATTATATAACATGACTAATTTTTTTAAATTAAAAGCAAAAATAATTTTTTCATCAAGAAGTATAAGAAAAATTATTTTTGTTTTCTCATTTAGAATACATTAAGGGTATTCATGAAAATTTTAAATAATTCCTATTTTTTTTTTTTTTTTTAAAAGAAGATTAGATAATCCTAATATTGTGAATTAAGTATCACTAGTATAATGTGAATTGTAAGATAAAAATAATATAAATTTTGAAGTATCTATATTAATTTACAAAATGGCAAAGTTTAAATAATAAGGTATAGCTTCAAATGCTTACTAGAAATTAAAAAAAAAAGTCTTTATTTTTTCTACATAAAATATACAAAGTTAATGCAAAATATGTATTAAAAGAAGCTTTAATATAATTTGATACTTAAAGTACAATTCAAGTGTAATCATCAGAAATGGAAAAAAAAAAAAAAATTGATGAAATGTATTCCTCTATCAAACAAGTTTGTTCAATTAAATTATTTTATGATTATTAAATATTTTGTTTTTCTCTACAATTTTGTAAAATGTACATTTGCATGCATATGGTATAAATTTTCTCCGAGATGTTTCCTGCACACTATAGTAAACTTTTAAGAACCTTTTGTACACTTTGTTTTAGTAAATTATGCAACAAAAATTATTCAATTAAAGATTAATAGAGAATTATTATTTACTTAAATTAGAAAATTGAATGTTAAAATTGTAAATTTCATTAACTGTGAAGATATTAAAATTACACAATTTAAATAAAATATACTTGGTTTTTAAATCAGAAATATCTCACTAATAATGAATACAAAATAAATGATAAATTTTCTTAAAAATATATATATATGTATCATTGTTGGGGAAAGAGGAGTTTAAAATTTTTCATTCCAATGAAAATCATAAAAAGGTTAATCCATAGTAATATAAAAATAGATATGCATTATAAATGAGTTCAGTTAAAGGGCTAAATTATTTTGAAAAAATATCTTGTTCTTCCTCATATTTTCATAAGCTATATTTAATATACATTTATTAATATACACTCTGCATATGTATATTAATAGAAATATTTATGAAATGGAAGAATTCAAAGAGGAGGCATCATAAATTATACAGAAGACTGAAGTTTTTTAATAAGACGATGTCCTCTTCCTTCAATTATAAAGATATCAAGGAAGATAAAATTATCACAGTAAGAAAAGTAATTAGTTGAAGTATATTTATTCTTTTTAAATATCAGTAATTACTTATCATCAAATAAATTGGATTAAAAATAAGAGTGATTTCTTAGTAAAATCACAGAAACATTAATAATACTTCTTATATTTTGACTATTATTATGGTAGGAGTACAACCTCATGTAATAGTCAACTGATTTGGACCAACAGACCAGTAATTGCATAAATCTACATATCTGCATTTCAATACAAAGGTTTACTCACTAGTGTATATTAATTATTTAAAATAAATATTAATTATAATAATTAATATGAATGCATTTTAAGTAGAATATATTTTGCTTTATTAGAATCATCAACTTTCAAGTTTCCATTGTTTATGAAGTTTAAATAATGATTCAGCAGCTCTTTGACTTATATTCAAACCAGGATGCACAGCAGGAGTTAAATTTTCATTGTACAACAATAGGCCACAAATACCTAAATAAGTATGTAGCATATCTAGAAAATAAGAATTAATGTTAATACTCGGAATATTATTATTTAATAACATAAGTGAAGTCAAACTTTAATTTGAACTAAGGAGCTTCAAAAATCAAGAATAACGAGAAAATTTTCAGTTAAAAGAAAAAGAAGGGGGAAAAAAAGTTTCAAATTTGGAAAGTCCTGAATAACAGTAAACATTTTTATTGCATTTATGATAAACAATTACAAATTTTGATTAATTTTCTACACAGAAACAATCTCATACTAGGATATTTTATGATAAAATAACATTCAGATCAAAATATTAGGAAAACTTAATTTTTGTCTAAAGTCTGAAATTAATAGGGAATTTATGATTATTAACGAATTGCAAAAAAGAAAAACTTAATTGTCATGAATTTTTACTTCATGAATGGAATTTTATGCTGAGTTACAATAATATATAAATACATATGATAACAATAAGTAATATTTTTATTAATATGAAGCATAATTTTTAATAACCTAAAAATATAAAATAATGGCATTTACATTATAATTTTAAAACAAAAATTTTTAATCAATTTTTTTGGTACTTAAGAAATTAGGCAGACCTAAATTTGATTTGATTTCTCATATTTTACAATTGTCTTCAAGCTGTTCTGAATTTGTTATTTTTGAAATAGTTATTATTTTTAGATAAAAAAATAATGACTTAATAAACAATTTTAAAAGAACTTCAGGTTGGCATTGATAATTATTTGAATAATTTGATTCATTACTGATTTTTATTGTAAGACATTCATTTTTTTTTTTTTGAAAATTATTGAAATAATACAAAAGCATCTTCCAAAATTAAACTAAAATAGATAAAGCTCAGTAGATATCTAAAGTAAAGAAATTTTATTTGAAATTTAATATTACACTACAAATTAAGATATAAAATTTCTGCTTCATTCAGATTGTGATTATATTTCATTTCACAATAAGTGATTTTTGATTTAAAAAATTAAAAATATTTATCATTGAATGTATTAAATTTTGGCTCCTACGATTATTCTCCTTGCAAGTTCTATAACCATGAATAAGAGTTAATTGAACTGTTGCAAACGCTTATGCCAGGAAGAATTTGCAAGCATAACATAATTCTAAAATGATTTTCTTCTGGGCCACTAGATTAGTAAAAAATACATTTTTTATATTCAAATAAAAGTTTTAAATAAAATATTTACCTGGTACAAAATCCTTCCATTTTGCTATTCCTCCAGTGATTTCATCTTGAGTTGAAAGAACAAATTCTGATATTCTTGGGTAATTTACAAATTCATACCAATCTAAAATCTGAAATATAGTATAAGCTAATAAAATACTTCATGAAAAACTCCATTTTACTTGAAATATAAAAAAAAAATGTTTTAGATGTTATATAATGATATATCTAAATAGACATATATACATAATTGGATATGATAATAAAATACAATGTAACAATTTTTTTAAAAACTAATGTTACAAAGCAACACTAACTCATCTGAGTTAGTGTTGCAATGTTTTTTTTTTTTTTTTTTTTTTTTTTTTTAAATAAAAAAAACAGCATTGGCAAAATAACAAAAGGTTAAAGAAAATAATCTAAGCTTAGCTGCCTCCCTGAATAACATTGACAAAAATGTGGAGAGCCTTTTGCTCAAAACCAATATTGATTCCTCCATTGGCTTACCTGGTGTTTTCTTTTCACATTGAACTGTTCTCTCAATAGTGACCAAGAGCTCAAGTATTCTTGAACATCTGAAACAGCTCGCTCTGGAGATCATTGATAGGTTACCAAGGGGCGCTATCAAACTATACACAGATGGAAATAAAAGTGAGATTAACCAATCAGGAAGTGCCATTTATATCATGACTCTAGATGGAGATTAAAAGAAAAAAGTTAGAAATTCAGACTTTTGCTTCATTTTTAGAAGCAAACTTATTGCCATTTAAATTTGTCTTAGGACCATACTTCAGAAAAACATTATGATGAGATCTGGATTCTATTGTACAAGAAGAGCACAATTCAACATTTAAAGAAATGGAGTGATGATTGGAGTGCAGGTGACAGAACTAACATTTCCATACTAGACATGCTTAAACAGATTTCCCTTTTTTGAACTGTACATCTGCAAAGGATTCGCTTAATGCCTATAATATGAGACTTATGGAAATAATGTTACAGATAAATTGGCTAAGGGAGGTACAGAAGCTCTGCCATTATTAGAACATTTTACAAAATCTCTGCAATCAGGAAGAATTTTAAGAAGATTAAATAACAAATCCTTCCAATAAAAGAATGGTATACAAGAACTAGCCCTAATGTTTCTTTAGGCCTCACTTGTGACTGAAACCTGTCAGACAGCTCTTTTCAGATTTACCATTTGAGGGGGGGGGGGGGTTGTTTCTAAGGGATTAGAAGATTTTTCTAACATACCACTAGTGTACTTCAGAAAATGCTTCCCTGAAACACATTTTGGACCACCTTCAACTTTCCTTCGATGATGTATAAATCCTTTAATGTCTTTGGACTTTTTGAGGGTTAATAATCTCACAGACATTGTAGCAACATAGGAGATATAAGATTAGCAACAAGAGAGATATGAGATAGAAATGGAAGACATGAAACAACAACAAAGGAGCACAGAAGTACCGTATTTTCCTGTATATAATCCTCAGCGGCGTATTATCCGCACGGCAATTTTTTCGAGTAAAAGAAAAAAAGCGTCGTATAATCCGCGGCAATTTTTTTTTCTGGTGAATAGTCTAAAATATGTACTAAAATATGTAAAATATGTAATATAATATAAGGCTCACATAAAATAAAAAATGCACAGTAGGATTAAAAATTTAATAAATTATATACAAAAAAAGCATTTACTATGAAAAATATCAGTCTAGATCCAGTTCATCACAAAGTGCGATAAACTTGAGATGAAAGCACGAGATCGATCAAAAGCGATAATTTTGAGAAGAGAGTCTTGTAAAACTTACCGATATTTAGCTTTTAATAACTTTTAAAACGATGTTAGACACATTTAAATTAATATATATTTGCTTCATTAATATTTAAATGAAAAAAATGTATTATTTACAATTTGCGTATTTTATAAAATTTTTTTATAAAGCGCGTGCTTTGTTTTTCACTTCACATTAACACATTTGACACAATTGTTTTTATTTGCTTTCGCTATAGCTTTTAATTTAAAATCTGCTGTGTAACTTAGAAATTTTCGCTTCAATATGACGATATACAAATTTGAATATTTTCGAAACGAAACAGCTCACGTCAAGGCAAATTGCAAAATGACGTAAGCGAATTTACAACCGTAAAATCTTTAAGAGGAACCGAATTCGTTTTTGAACGTTATTGCACAGAGCCGATTATAGTTTAAATAACTCAGGTGTGTCCTGGAACCACCTGTTATTCATTTTATGAAACATAAAGAGTATTTCTTTCAAAACTTTCTTGTAAGCTTTTTTGATGGAGAATGTTTTTCTTATCAGATAATCCGTGGCGGCGTATAATATGCACAACGAAATTCGGAACTTTTTTTAACACATAATCCGCGGATTATATACAGGAAAATACGGTACATATTCTGGTCCAGAAAACAAAATTATGGTACAGGTTTTATTTTCCTAAACATATTGTTTCTGCAGGTTTCAGAATGAAATTCATTTCTTTTTATAGTATAACAATGTTTCTTCTATAGTATAACATGTTATTTTATAGTATAACATGTTATAAAACAGGAAAGAAGATAGAAATTTATCTATCAATATGAGTCATGGAGATTCTAAAGAAACAAATTTCAGTAGTCACATTAAATTTTTACAGGAGGTGGAGAGGAAAGCTGAATAAATATCATTTTACAAATTACTTTTTGTTGAATATGTTTGTAATTACATACACATCATTTTCTCAAATATTTTTGTAATTGATAGTTTTGAGATAAATGTTTACAAAATCATAAATACTTTAGATTCTAATTAGATGCAAAAGAAACATTAAATAAGTTATTCAAATTTGCTCACACATGACTCTTTTAATTAATTTATTGTATACTTAAATATAATGTATACTGATGTATAAAACTCTATTAAAAAAGAATAAAATAAAACAACAAAATAAAATAAAATTATTATTTACACAAAGTTATAATTTAAATGATTTTATTTTTTTTCCTTCATATGAAGGTGCTCTATTCAAAAACAGAAGACGCTCAGTCTGACTTCATTTGAACAGTCTCTGACGGGTAGGCTTGTTGTTGCCAATTACAATGCAACATATTACATCATACAACTTAAATTTGTTCATTCAAAAATTCTGTTACAATTTTGTTATCAAAATAATATTTTTTTGGAATTTATATCTAAAATTATTTCTAGCATAATTTTGAAAAATTCATCAAGGAAAATAAAATAATTTTACTTTTATTAAAAAAATAGTGTTAAAAGCTTGGGAATTTTGAAAATCATTTTGATATCTAAATAGGGAATATTTTGTAAAATTGAAAAAAGAAATTCATATTATAATTATATTATTACATGCAAATTTAAATGTTGTCTAAAAGAAGACAAATAATATTAAAAAAAAAAAAAAATTTAAGTTCCAATGATTTAAAAATAAAGTTAAATGAATAATTTAAAAAAAAAAAAAGATAATGTGAAATGATAAATAATTGATTTTGAACAGCCAATAATTAGATTCAGAACATGTTTGATTTTAACCTTGATAAGAAAGTTTTTAGTGGTTTTGAACCAATTTCATTTTTTATGCATTGGTAGTGACATACCTAATTAATTTGTTAAAAACAGCTTTATTACATTTTTTTAACACGGAAGAAAAGGAAAATTTTATTTGGAGGGGGGGGGGAGACTATTAATATCAAGAATGATTTTAGTCTTTACAATTTTAAGAATCATTTTTTTAGATACTAGCGTGAAATTTATGATATTAAAATAAGAATAAAAGATACAGCAACAATTGATTTGAGATACTGAAACAGAAATTGAATACATTATTGTAGCAATAGAAAAAAAAAATGTATTACGAAATTCAATCCAAAGTTTTTAGTCAGTTAGAGAAATTAAGACCTATTTTTGTTAAAAAATCAATCAATATATTTACAACAAAGTATTAAATAAATGCAAGTATTATACATAATACTGAAATAGATTATTTTAAAAACTCTAAATATATTTTGATATTCTCAACTTACTATTAAACATCGAGAATCTTACAAATTTTCAAATTTTTGAATTAAAAAACGAATCCTTTAATTAAAAGTTAAAGAAAAAAGACAACATTTTGAAAGACTTAATTGATGTAAAATAAATTTGTCATTAAAAAAGAATTTAAGAACAAAATTTCGAAAATACAACTTATAATTATCAGTAAAATACAATTGAAATTTAGGATAAGAAATAATGCATCTAAAATTTATTGATATTTTTCACACATATTTTAAATTTAAAGGAAAAATTTCCTTTTTACACATAGTTTTTTTATTAATGACAAGATACTAAGATAATCCAAGAAATGCATCAAAAACTTTTTTTTGAAAGAATAAATGCGCATTTTTTTAGACATCTCATTGGGAATAATTATTAATGATTTCCTTATAATGCATTAAAATTCTTTTTACTGTTACATTTAAATTAATATTTCATAACTTGTCTCAAGTGAAATTAACATTAGATAGTTTGTTAATACTATATTTGGTTAATGTTACATTCACTAAAGATAATTCTTAAGTAGTATTTTAACTGGATACTTTATGGAACATTTTCATTAGATAAGATCATACTAGTGCCATTCTTGACAATCTTTAACAAACATATTAAATGATTTATTTCTCGAGCAAAATTGAAATTTTCTATAATCTTATGAACATTTTTAAATTCTATATTTGTGTATTTGAGCATTCAGACTTTATTTGAAAATAATACAATAAATTTTAGCAGTATTATCATTAAACAAAGCAACAATAAACTTATATTTAAATTCTGTGTTTTATTGATAAAATAATTAAAATACTTTCTTCTGTTACCAAATTTATTTAAGAGTTAAATGTGCAACTTTTTTGGGTCTGAAACATTGGCAAATTATAAGTATAAGCAAATTATTAAAGTTAACAAAAATACATTAAACATCAAACATTTGTATTGATTTAATTTTCAGTGTTTGAAAAATTAAGTATAAATTACTTTCTTAGTTTAGAATTTACATAATTTACAAACAACTTACAGTAAAATTACTGGTTTTTCTATTAATAAATTACAATTTGATTAACAAACAATAACTTGCATAAATTTTTAAATAATAGATTAAAAACTTTGGATTAATAAAAATTTTAATATAAATAAAACACTATACTTTAAAAGTAGCACCAATCCAAAAAGTATAACATGTATCAGCAGGCTTATTGGGTCGTCCTTGAAAACCAAAAGTTTGACGAAAAACCAACCACCGTCTCAACATGTTTAATTCTTGCTTGGAGAAAGCTTTATCTAATTCTCCCAACAGATACAAAGAAGCAATAGCACAATATGTAGACCCTCCTGTGAGAAATATAAACATTAAAAAGGAAGTCATTTGTTTCATGAGTAAGGCAATAATTAGATGGTTAATTCTAAAAGATTTAAAAAAAAGTAGCAAATAAAATAACGACATAAAATTATAGATTTTTCTTATTTTTTAATAATCATAATTGAGGTAGTTTGCATTCAAAATTTATTTGAGTTGCTAAAAAACATTTATTCACAATTAATAAGTCAATGCAGCAAAAATGGAAATATTCTTTGACTACTTATTCCTGAAATTATTTTCATTTGGAAAACGTTGAATATTTTGGGAACACAAGGGTAATTGTAGTCTTTATTTAGGAATTCATTTATTTTATATTATTCATGATAGCATTTTTATGCGTCATAATGAGATAAATTAAAGCAATTTGTATTACATGAGATTTCAGATCAAATTTTGGCCAAAGAAATACATAGGTACAATGTGAACAAATATGTTTTGTTATGTCAAATGTATCCCCCCAATCAAAAGAATAAATTCCTCACACTTTACACTCTGAGTGGATTCACTAACTATATAAATATTAAGAGTAAAAAAATATTTTATTGTCATTTATTTAGAATGTCCTTAAAGAGTATTGAAAACTTTAAAACCATTTTTCAAGCTATGCAGGATAAAAGCATTGTGTAATAAAAGATATTTTGCATAACCTATATTTTCAAAGTTAGAAAAACTATGAAAGATGGTGAAGCAAGCATTATTGATTGCAGATGGATCGTTCTGAAGATAGACAATAGGAGACAATATAGTGCCTTTTATTATTGAAAAAGTTAGGGTAACATTTGTAACACATACAGTTTCCTTTGCAGCAGAATAAACTTTTGTAGCATGTCTTTTCTAGATATTAATGATCTATAACAAAACATGTGATAGATCTCTAGTTTTTGTCACATGTTTATATTCATTTAAACTTATAATATTATTAAAGAAAAATTAGCAAGGTTTAGATGAACATCACTGTAAACCCACATTAGAAGTTCTTAGGAAAATTTTGGTGTAATTTACTTTAATCAAAATGACTATTCTGGATGTTTACAGTCTATAGACTTGAATGATTCCTTGCAATGAATAGGATGTTACAAAGCTATACCAATTAAGGTGTTCTGTTGAGAATGCAAATGAGAACTGTAGCACTTTGCCAAGAATCTACTGGATGGGGCAAACTTCACGCAGGAAGAAATGTAGTACACTTTTGATTATCTTTTGGACAGTGATATAAGGTAAGCCTCTCTCTAAAGGTACTGAATGTGTAAAGCTTACTCAAGTATTAGGTAGCATCAACAATATTGTAACTGATGCCTGGTGATTGAGAAAAATAACCCTTAATGTGACAGTTTTATATATCTTTCCCAGATTAAATTATGAGTTTCAATATATTTTTATGCTACCTATTCCATTTTAAATACTTTTGGAAAACATTTGTTCATGGTACATTAGATGTTGAATTTATGAACTATAACAGAATAATTTTTTATTAATATAGAACAGATTTGTTAGAAATGCACATTCAACAAACCACACCATTATCCAATCAACTGAAAGGTTCAAAATGAAAACAAAGACAATTTTTGCATATGACAAACTTTTCTTTACACACAATCGAATTTTAAAATATATTTTCCTTAAACAAAGAAATGTTTTGCTTTCCTTAACTTTAAAATTTTACTTAAAAAAAATTACAAAAGTCATACTTTCTACTCTTATATTAGATATTTTCGTTGTTGAACTTAATTGTTTACCAACTCCAATAAATGAATATTTTTGAAATAATGTTTTTACACTGAAATTCCTGGAATACTTTTCATGAATAGTTTATATATCAAATTTTGTACTAATTTACTCACTTTTTATAACTATAGTTTGTTATACAAAGTGAAATTTATAAATATTATTTAAATATATAAATCTCATAATTACAAGAATTGAAGAAGGAATCAATTTTATCTATTTTACTATTTTGACTCATTTCCTATGATTTTGATAATGAAACAATTTCAATTTAACAACACTATTTAAAATGTATTTCAATCAGTTTACAAGAACAATCTATCATGTACAGCTACATATTCGGATGTTCAATGAAAAACAAAATATTTTAATAAAAATTTTAGAGACAAATTTATAAATAGCTGAACAATAGTTATGTGAACAAACATATTGAGCAAAAAAAGAAATGCAGAATTCACCATGTGATTCTAAACCAGGACCTTGACCGATTCCACCATCATAGTTCTGAAACAAAAATTATGATTTTACAATAGTAAGATACCTAATTAAATTTATAAATTACATAAAGTACATTTTGATTAACTGAAATTAAAAATAAATATATAGAAAAATAATTATATGATAAATTTAGAGGTAAAAATGATTTAAAATACATAATCTTATTGTTTCATTTGTTATTTAGTTACAGAAGTAAGATATTTTTTTATGAAATATAACAATAAAAATGTAATAATTTCTGATTATAGAAAGAAAGAAAATTTTCCAAACTATCACTTAACAGAAATAAGAGTAAAATGGTAGAGTTCATTAATAATAAAAAAAGTTAATGAACATAAAATTTTGTTAAGCTTGAACTAAGTCAATTTATTAGTTACCTTAACTAATAAATTGGTATGAATATATTGAAACTATGCAATGAATAAAATGCATATTATTACTTTCTAGAGGACATTTTGTGCATAATGGACCATATTCACAAGTGTCAATGAAGGAAACACAGACATTGTAATTTAGATAAAATTTATTAGGTAAATGATTGTAGAAAATATGTGATTTGATTTGTTTCATGTTCAATGGCCATTCTTTATACCCAAGGGCTAATTAGGATGAGACCCACAGTTTTAAATGGATTCTGAATCACTAACAATACCCAAGCCCAAGGCTAGATTCAAATCAACAAAGCATTCAACTGAAGGCCAAAGTACTAACTAGGCATAATAACTGAATCATTTATGTTTTATTTTCTGAAACTAAAGCAATTGGAAGAATTTACAATATTTCTTATGTTTTTCAAATTATTCCAGAAATGATAGATTCTCTTCTATATCTAAAAAAATGCTTGGTATTGATAGGAAGTTTTTTAGTATCCCACATATTTTAAGAAATAATTGATTCTTAACAAGCTTATATTAATTCATACAGAATTATCATTGTGACACAAAAAACTCAGAGAATCTATGCTAGTTTTATAAAAGAATTAAAACTGTGAATCATAGCCTGGAAGCAGCATTTTGAAGGAAAATGAGCCAATTATGATTTTAAATTACAAGGGTCTATCTGATAGAGGAATCCATTATGTTCATTATTTCTTGATCAAATCATAAACTTTAAAAAAAGAAAGTACTATGCACAATATTTATAATGCTTAATGTCCCTTCAGCAATACAGTAAAAAAGATAATAGCTTTTTCTCCAACTGTCTCACAAAAAAACATCAATTTCCAGGAGATAAAATTAAAAATTTATTTAAATTACTTGTCAAATATTTCAGTTTAAAATAGAGAAAAGGACAATCATTGAATATACAATAAAAGTTACAAATATTTATTATGAAAGAATATGATTAATGAATAAAAGTTTTTTGCAAATAAAACCAGGTAATCAGTTTTAATTTCTTCATGTTGAATTAAATGAAATTTATTTGGTATCTTTCAGCATTCAACTATTGAAAATGAATAAAAATTACCTTTACTTTTTGAAAGACAAATGAAAAAAATAAACTATGATATATATATGATAGTTCATATATATATATATATATATATATATATATATATATATATATATATAATAATAATAATTGAAAAGGATTAAAAGAATGTTTAGTTTACATTTTAAAATTAAGTATATTCAAATAAAATGAAAAATAGAGAGAAATTTATTTTATGCAACTTAGAATCAATTTAAAAATGAAAACCAATAATTTTCTCAAATGGAATATACACATAAAAGCAGAAACTTTATAATTGTTATAACACTGCAAATAGATATAATATATAACCAATGTAACCCAATAAAATTTATTAAAAATATAATTTTAAAATGTGTACAATATTTCTTCCTGCAACTGCTAATAATGGAACAAGAGTTATTAGCTCCATATATTCTATTGAAAATGATGATAGGGTGACTACAAATTTTGTTGCTTTTAATATTTCAAAAGTTTCTATTATCATAGAAACTGCAAAATAGAAAGGTAGTCAAGAATAAAACTTAAACAATCGACATTAATTTTTTACATAAAAATATAATTATCTTGATAATAACTTATTGAAAATTTCTGTTAACTTTCTACTTTAACTAAAACAACTTTTTTGAGTCTTTCTCACAGTTAATTCCCTTAAGGGTATTTAAATATAAATAATGTTGGGGTACATTCTCAAAATGTGGTTAGCATAGATCAACAGAACAGGATAGATTTATTAATGCAAAAATACTTAACCTGGAGTAGATTATTAATCTTTAAGTATATCAAGTCAATATTTTAATCAATACAAAATATTATAACATAGAATGCTTTTACAACTTTAAAATGAGTAGCAAAGGAGACAAAGAAGATGAGTAAATCAGCCTGCATTTTTAAACATAGATTAAGAGGAAAATAAAATTGCTTAATTTTATTTTCCTTTTAATCTATGTTTATATATTTTAATCTATATCATAGATTAAAATATATAAACATTTCTATACAACACAGTAGTTGCTTTTCAAGACAAATTTTCGTTAAGTTATTAAAAAAAGTTTCAATTTTTTAATCACAGCAAATTGTGCATGAAGAAAAGTCTTGATTTCTCTAATATATATATATAAACAAATTATTTTCTTTATATGCAGTATTTTCTTCTTAATATGCAGTGTAATTTCTACCTTATATAAACCAGTTTCATTGCATCTCATTTGCAAGTAAAAAAGCGTAAAAAAGAACACTGAAATTTTTTCTTTAAGGTCTATTCCAAAATGAAATGATGGGTTGTCTAAATATGAATCAGTTTGGTGGGTATATTTTATAATTTTGGTTTGTAGTAGGAATGTAAAAACTTTTCTTGCTGGTTATGGAATCACTTCATTTAATATAATACAATTTATAGAAAAATATATACTACAGGAAATAATTAGAAATTGACTGAAAATATATAAGAAATTTGTTGGAACTCGTAGAAAAAATAAAAAATGGAATACTAAGGATGAGGGGGGGGGGTAAAGAATTGAATAATATAGAATATTAGGTGTCATTAATGTTTAATAGCTACTTCCATAATCATTAGTCAGAAATAAATTATTTCCAAAAACATTTAAATGGAACAAAAAATTATCTATCAATAAATGCATTTCTCAAAGATTACAAACTTTGTCAAAATGAAATTGATAGGTTAAAGGCTGAAGACCGTTGTAAGACATTTGATTATTCAACATATATTGCCTCCTAACAGCTTTTTAAGGGTACTAACGCTTTTTTTTTCATTTCACCTGAAGATATTTCAGTGTTGTGTGCTTACACACAGTAAGGGAGATAAGCCAGTAAATCTTCCAAGAAGCTGCTCAATAGATAATAAGTAAAAATCCCACCTTCATCATCCACATTTCAGTTAAGATTAAACTTGATACTGCTATTCCAAATAAAATATTACTATTACTAAGCCACAATTAGCAATTATACCAAGGCTTGAAAAATATAAGTCATAGGAGATGTTGGAAAATTTCCACTGGCTTTTAAGAAATAATGTTACATAAACATTTTTTTTTAAAAGCGAATGGAAATATTTTAATGAATTTAAAGTTGAGTTTGAATAAGTGGAAATTTAATGAATTTAGGTTTACAGAGTTCATAGCTATTTATTTCATCCCCACTTTTAAGCAAGTTTGAAAATTGTTTAAGTATTTATATAGATTGATAGTCAGAGAAAGACAACCAAGACAAGAATTATCTTGGTTGTCTTGTCTGTGTTTGTTCTTGTTTAAAGAATGAGGATTCATTACTTGCTAATGGAAGTAATTATAAGAAGCAAATTTGTTGATGTTTTGATGTTATTGAATCAATCAGATTTACCATTTTTTTTTTTTTTTGCTATTTAATTCATACATGAATTTTGTGATAAAGAAAAGGTTTAAAATAATTCATTAATTACAAGATAGTTGAAGATGATAAAAAATGAGATTAGTTTGATTTAGAAAGTTAAATAAGATTAAGACCAGTAAGGTTATAGTATATAAAAATTTGAGTAAAATCTATTCATCTTGTCAATCAAAGTTTTAAAAAATATAATTATTAAATAGGATGGAAGTACAACAGGGTAAGAAAATTTGATGATACATAAATGTATAAAAATATATAATTTTTTTTCATGCAAATGTTTTGATTTGTCAAGGCATGAGTTATATATACGTTTAATAAAAATTTTCATACAATGCTCTGTGTAAAAAGACAATTTATTACACAGAGCATTGTAAGAATTTTTTAAAAAGAAATAAGTATTTAAACTAAAAACTCATTTATTGTTGAGAAAAATTTTGTTGAAAAATATTTGCTACAAAGTAATTTCTGTACCAAATATTTTGCCACATAATTTTTCTAACTTAAATAGTAATAAGAAAAAAGTTTAAATTAATCATGATTTATAAAATAGAGTGTTTCTCTTAAACAAAACAAATAAAAAAAATGCTTCATAACTTGACAACTTTGATCATATTATAATAGAATTTTTGATTCTAAACAAGCTCATGAAGAAACATAATAAGTATTATTAATAACAGTAAGGAACAACGCAAAAAAATTGCATTCACTAAATTTCATAAAGATCAATTTTTAGACAATAAAACTTTTAAAATAACATGTTACTTCACCTGAAATGTTTTTGTAATTAGTGATTACCAGTTGAAAAATAGATATTGGATACAATAAACATTAGTCATGTGTTATAATAACAAATATCTATATAAAATGCACATTAAGACAATTATAAAATTGAATTCTAGAATGTATTCACAAAAAATACTGGCCAAAACATATTTTCTTAAATGTACATTCTAACATAAATTTAACATTTATCTAAAATTAAATTTTTTTATACATACTCTACTATTCTTGATGTATTGTACCATCTTCTCCTTATCAATAGTAGACCAGTCTTGTAAAATGAAGCAAATGCATGAAGCACAATAAACATATCTCATATCACTTTCACAATCAAAATTCAGAGGACGGAAGCTACAATTATTTTTAAATAGTTATAATTATTATTAAATAGTTATAATATATTATAATTAAATAGTTAGAATTATTATAAATTTTCAAAACATTTTTAAATCAATAACAGAATAAGGTAATTAACTTTTTATTATAAAATGGGCCAAAAGCTAAACCACATTTAGTTTTGCTTTTTATTATTGATAAAAATTTTTTTAATCTTCATCAGATATAAAATTATAATTGTATATTTTTGGGAATTTCAAAGAAAAACTATACAATTATTTGATGATATTTTTATACAAAAGAAATTAGAATAGTAGTTAAACTTTTCAGCTTATTATCAAAACAATAAAGCTACATTTATCAGAAAGATCACAGAAATAGTTTTATAACTTCTAATGTTAAAATGATAGTTTAAGATTATTGCTTAGTTAAGATTACTAGTATACAGTTTAAGTATAGGAACTTTAACATCACAACCATTTATTAGCAAAAATAGTAATCATAATAACAAGCAATTTGTAAGATTCTGTGAAATTCTTATTCTTTTTTCTAAATACCAATATTTTATGAAATAACTTAGAAGACAGATTCAAATTTTAGAAACAGCAAGAAGTAATTCCCTTGCTTGCTTGCAATTGCACAAATTTAGAAATGTAAATTCTCAAATAAATATGAGAATCAATGCAGTTTAAAATAAAGTTATTAGTTTTGTGTATTATTGTACCACTTTCTTTTTTTTAATAAAAAAATATTTATTTAAACTTATTTTAAAAAATAAGATGAAAAAAATTAATTACTTAATTTCATGACATAACTTATAATAACCATTAAAGCATTATTCTTCATATAAACTAATTTTTATTGGTATCATAGAATTTTATATCAAGACAATTCATTTTTATAATATTTTTTTTTTACAAGGTTATCTTTGATATTAATGATTTGATAGTGTAATTTCTTTGGAGTAAATAATTGTTTACATTATTTTATGTTGTAATATTAAGAGTTATCACCTTTGTAATTGACTTTTACTTTTACAAGATTTGTGTACCTGGATACTGAATTTTGTGTACTGTTTTTCTAATTCTATGATTGAACATAATGGTGCTTATAGATTAAGTAAGTATTGCAGCAAATGTAAATCAGGGTATATAATCTTTCTAGTCACTTATTTATTTCAAGCAAATTTACAGGTAAACTCAGAAAATAATTCTAAAAATCTTTTTGCATCATATGTAACAATAATTATATAAGTTAAGCATAAAATATGATAGAAATAAGGTTATTTGTTTTTTTACTTGGAATATAATTTTTAAAATTTTTTCTCATATTAAATAAAAATTGATTTAATCAAAATCCAGATTTAATATTTGAACAATTTGACAAACATTAACTATGATGTTAATTGATTCGTTTTACCATGAATAAATCATAATTTAATAGTTTACTAAATTTAATACTGCTATAGCTAATAAATACAATTTAGTTTTCTTTATAACACATTAAAATTTTCTCACTAACAATTCACCTTTAATATTGTAAAAAATAAATTTAATTGGCTGTTATCACATCTCCCACATATGACCCCATATGCAAATACATATGGCTTGATACAATAAAGAATGTAATGAATATCTATTTATCAAGAAACTTACCTTCCATCAGGAAGCTGTAAATCATGTAAGCTAGATAAAATATCCTTCTTACGAACTCTAGATAAATCATCTCCAAGTATTAAAAGAGTTGTTAGTGCTGTGTATGTCATAGCTACACTAGCTCTATCACAGATATCAGAATTCTACAAAATAAGTAAATAAAGTAACAAACCAGAAAATTTTTATTTACTGAAATTTTAGAATAAATAATTTTATTTAAAGCAATTGTTTCTTTTAATTAAAAATATTATTATAGGAAATCATTTTTTAAAGCAAAATTATTTTCATTTGCTCATATAAAACAATTGGAAGCCTGTTGGCGCAGTGGTAGCATTTTGTGCTCCGACTACACAGGTCCGAGGCTGACCACCCACTGAGATTTATGCTACACACCCCAGAGCTCTCAGTCAAGAAAACAGATATGGGCACTCTAGGTCTTGGTCATCCAATGAGCTGTTGTTGGACCACATAATTTAGTTTTAGTTTAGTTTATATAAAATAATTAAGAAATTAACAAATTTAAAAAAAAAATTACATTTTGACTTTTTATTTAAAAAAAATTAGTGGCCCTCAAAAACATCATTAGGTGGTAAAAAGCAAAAGATCATATAATGTCATTAAAAGTTACTTATGAACTTTATGAAATAAAGAAGAATTGAATGTAAAATTCATGATAATACAATGTTACTGGTTATTTTTAATATAAACATTTTAATTAGTGAAATATTATATTTTTTTATCATAACAAATCAATTAAAAAAAATTAATTATATTTTAA
This sequence comes from Latrodectus geometricus, assembly GCA_026290005.1. NCBI lineage: Eukaryota > Metazoa > Arthropoda > Arachnida > Araneae > Theridiidae > Latrodectus > Latrodectus geometricus. Next base: position 29,181 of record JAPDSC010048808.1, read on the forward strand.
TTCAATAACTTTGTTTGATGCAAATAACAATACTTTTATTGAAATTTTGAAGTACAATATTTGAAAAGTTTTAAAGTAAAAATTTTAATGAAGAAGAATATAAGATTGAAATTTTGATAAAATGATTTTCAGTTAATAAATATGAGTATATTTAAATTATGTATGAAATAATTTCACACTCTCCACTTACAATATTTTTTCCAACTGTGCAAGAAACTGATCCTCGAAATCCATAGTCAATTTTACCAATTTCTATAGAAGAAAGAAAAATATTCAAATAATTTTTAAAGTAATGTTAAAAAAATGTAATATTTTAACAGCTAGAGAAAAAAGCAGCTGGGTATGCTATTGATAAAAATTCAATATGGACAAGTGTACTATATAATAGTAAAAATACCTTATTCATTTTCACTATTCAATAGCAGCAAGATTGAACTTCAATTTTTCCCCTTTCATAAACATTTTACCATTAAATCAGGGTGAATGGCAATATAGATAATTATAGTTAACAAAAACTGGTAAGTTTATAATGAATGACAAGCATTTGACAAGTACTTGTAAAGGTACTTATTAAAGTGGTTAATCAGTAAGCAACTTTAAAAAAATGTCAATATATTTTGTTTCTTTGGTTTCCAAAAACTTTCAAAAATATTTGGAAAGCATTAATTTCTGATTAAAAAAGATTTTATAAAATTGGATAAATGTGATTTTTTTAAAATGAAATAAAAAGTTCATTATGTAGATAATTTAAAAGAAATAAGGACTAAAATAGAATGAAAATCTATATAAATATTGATTTCAAATTTGTTTTCATTTAAATTAAATGTTCTGCATAACTGAATATTTCATTCAATTAAGAACTCTTTTAAACTTTGTCTAGTAAATGTTATTTTACACACATGAGAAAACACATTTATTTTATAATGAAAAATATAATAAGCATTGAAATTTCAACAGCATATTAATGCTGCAAAGTTTATTTGATTTTAAAGGATAATTCATATTAAAAAACAAATTTTTTTGATAAGGAGTGTAAATTAAAACTTATTAGGAATGTAGAATTAAGGCTTACCACAGTTATAAAAATAAAACCTAAGATTTATGGAAAATATTATATAGCAATACCATTGCTGCTTAAAATAATTTAATAAATTTTTTATGTTATAATGGGTATTTTCCAAGCCTAAATATGCATAACAAAATTAGAAACTTTTTTTAAACACATAATTCACAGATTACAAACAGGAAAATATGGTATATTACATAAAAATGTAGGGAAGCAAAATAAATTTTAGCAAATAAAATTGAATTTTCCTTGGCATTTATAAAATCAAAAAAAAATAAAGCAAAATTCACCATTTCCTGTTGGGGAAACTTGCAAGGAATATATCCAGTCAATAATCTTTTCTTTTTCATGATCAATTTTATCTAAGGCATCTAATAGGTCCAAACATGAAATTGCAAAATATGCCATTAATAATCTGAAAACACAAATATGTTGATTAGATTACTTTAAAAGTTGATAAAGAAAAACTGTTAGTAAGGAATATAAAGTTTAATTCTATTTGATTGATGCTCTATAGTAATTAACTGTAGTAATAATATGAAGATTAGTTTACCAAGACAAGCAATTTAAAAAGGACTCTTAATCATTATAAATACTCATATCTGAGACGAAAGCTACACCTACGAACTGTTGAATTGAAACCTGAACACTAACCACTTTGTTGGTAGCTTGGTGACTAAGCTTTTTTAGAAATGTTATGATTTATTTATTATAATGGAGTAAGAAGTTAATACACTATATATTTTGCCATTGATACTTGAGATAAATTACACTGCAACAAAAAACTAGGATGATTAGATTCAGAATGTATGCCTTTCTACTTTCATTCATTCCATGTATCAATTCTTTTCAGTCTTTCAAAGTTCTTATCTTTAAGTTTAAATTGTGGAGATAAGGTATGGCACTTGACATAGTAAAAAACTTATTTTCTACTATCAATTCAAAATTAGTAAAGCTTTCCTAAATTTTGATAAATGCATAAATATATCAAAACAAATGAAATGACTAATAACATTATCTATTAAGTGAAAGTTTAACATGACATATTCTACTTCAGCATAGGGATTTTAAAGAACTGTATTCAGAAATATAAAAATGATTTAATGCCTCTATACTCAATTATTTTATTACAAGATTAATTTTTTTAAAAAGATTATGACATACAGAGAATTATTTTTGCAGTTTTCATAAAAATACATATTTACCAAATAGTAAGTATTTTTGAATAAATTGTTTTTAATTATCCAGTTTTGTAGAACCATAATTTATTCTCTGAATACTAATGGAATACTGTAAAATAGCTCTAATGAATGCTATAAATATTTTGGATCTTTAATTAATGGAATTCATATGATATTAACCATGATATTTTGAAAAAGAAAAGTTTTGTACAAAGTCAAATGTCATTTTTAATTTTGTCACTGTCTAGTATCAAATATTTTTTAATATGTCAATAAGTCAAGTTTTCATCTTTGCATACAAATCATTAAGAAGCAAAATTAAATCTAGGAATAATTTTTAAACATATTATTTTAGTGTTTTAAATATCATTTAATACTGCAATAAAGATATATGAAACAAAATAATGATTGAGTAACTTTATGTCTACAAATATACAGTATCATTATAGAAAAATAAAATAAAAAATTTACAGTTGAAAAATTAAAAAAAATATTTTCATGATTTTTGTTAAAATCATCACTAGGTTGTTTTGTTATTTCTTTTCTCATTAAGATTCCATAATGCAATTTACAAATAACAGCTGATTAGATATTTATTAATTTAATTTCTTGACATGCGCTTTTATTGGTACTTTTTGTATAATTCAAATACATGGCAAAAAAGTTTAACTTTATTTCCTGAGGTAACTTATCAACCATAAGGTACATTTCCTAGAATAACAAGTATATTCTGAGAATGAAAATTTTATAAGCAATAATCAAATATATTTCAATTTAAAATATTTTCCAACAAAAAGGAAAAATAACAAACACATTTATTCTTGAAATATTTGAGCATAGTGACAATGTTAGCAAAATCTTATCAGGCAGTTTAAGAAGTAATTAATTAAATTTCTTTTCAAATTCTGGCATTTTAACAGTACATAGCAAATTTTGAAGCAATACCATCGGCCATTTAAATATTTATTGGTTTTATTCTTTACTTTTAGATATGAATAGCAGAAGTTATGAATTATTAGTCTTCAGCAAATAAAATTTCACTTCTTAGGTTTTTATTTCATGAAATGTCTGCTCTCTTAAAATTCAAATATTTGAAATTCTTAACCATTTAAGATTTTTTGAATATTTTTAAAATTTTAATGCAGACTTCACACAACTAGGGTAGATGATATTTTGAGGAACAACTTTGATATACCCCCCCCCCAAAATTACGCGCCAAATCTGGCACTGGCCTACGGACTTTTTAGGGTTGCTGTTTCTTATTTTGGTGTTACCAACTTAGGTTTTTTCAGCTTTTAGGTATTTGCTGTTGTCAAATTTAGTATTTTCTTGTATTTTGTACCATTTTCTGAGTTTTTTTTTTAAAGTTTATTATCTATTAATTATTTGTATTTAACGAGAATCCATCTTGGCAAGTGAAAAAAGGCGCCAAAAACAGGTATTATGGTTGGTGAGGGAACAAAAGTCGCCAAATTTCCGATTTGGGGGGGTATATCAAAGTAGTTCCTATTTTGAATATATATTGGATGGATTCTTGGTTAACCTATACTTTAGGGTGCCTCTTTGATTCTCGCCAAGTTGTGGTCGCGGTTGATCGCCAAGCTGCGCAAAATCCAATCATATACTGATAGCAACAGAACAATTGATTGTTCTATGTCAACAAAAATCGCAAATAAAATCGATAGCGAAAAAAAACCACCAAATTTGCCAAGGGGGCACCCTTAAATATAGTGTTAAGGGATTCTTTTTTTAAATTAACGAATTCTTTTAAATAACTTCTTTTTGTACAATTAAAAAAAATAGATTCTTTTCTTAAAATATTTCCGTCTAAAATGTAATATTTAGAATTTAGTAATACCTTGAAGAATCCAAAGACTGACATCTTTCTGGTAAAACTCGAAGAATAAGAAGGCAATATTTTATATGCTTCTCTCTAAAAAATTCGGAATTAGAGCCACTCTTAATAATATTCAATCTCTTTAATAGATTTGTAGCATCTTTATCTTCTTCAGATTTGTGCAGATTTTCCATTTCAAAATAATAATTTTATAAAAATTTTCTAATATATTATCTAAAATGTAACTTTATATTGAGAAGTATGAGAAGCTCACTTTTATTTACATTTGCATGCATCCGGGAGATTTCGAGAGTCAGAAATGTTGCATCCTGCTTATGTCAATCTAAGCATTTCAGCATAAAGTTTAAATTAGTTAACTATGAATATATTGTTTCACGATAAGAAAATATAATCTCCAATCATAAAAACAAAATAATAATTACGTAGATATTATATATTTTTGTTCATTTACAAACAATTTCATGATTATTATTTTTCCATTGTTTGTTATTAATATTAGATATAGAGTTATATAGGAAAAACATTTGGTAATCATGCTTATAAAATTGATAAATTTTTATAATCTGCATTTGTTTTTTTCCAGAGATAATAATTAAAAGTTTTTTGGGTCTTTTATTTACTGTTTCTTTCGTCTTCATAAATCTTGTGTACCTATCTAACGTTTTCCAGTTATTAATTTCTGTTAAAATATTTACTTGCAACTATAGTATAATTGAAATGGAAGTGATTTCAAATATTTTGGTTTTGGAGAGAAAGTTTAGCTAATAGATAATGTTTTGGTAAAAAAATTTTGATGAATAGAGTATGATGTATACATTTATTATATTTATTTATATCGGTTTAATAACGCTGTATTCATTTACAAGGGTGGCGGAATCAAAGTAAAAGTATCACTGAATCTTTCTTCAGAGAAACAGGCAAATTTCTTAAATTAATGTAAAATAGCTCTCATTAAGTATTATTTTTATAATTGTCTCAATCTTTCGTTAGTAGATGTGATGATAGTTTACTCTGAACAATGATTCTATTATATATCCAAGTTATTATCAGATTTCACAAGTTTCCATCATTTTTTCTGATTCTGTTTTAATTAGTAAAAACTAAAAGAACTTTAAATGATGGACAGAATTTCATAATCTACAAAACTGTATTTTTCAAGTAAAAAATGATTTTTGACGAGTTTTCTATTAGTGAAACCATTAACGATCATAAAAATTATTCTGTATTTTTCAATATTAATAAATTTATGCAAAATTTGTCAGGCAGTAAGGGCTTTAAGACTAAATATTGTATTTATATTTCTAATTTTGGACATAAGAGACTTATCTTTAAAACATCTCACTATAATAATACATTAACTGATTATTGATAGATTCGGAACAGTTTTATAAATGATTAGCTGAGCATAACTTCCAGGGAAAAGCATATATAAAGTTTTTGAAGAAAAATTATGATTTGAAAAAAAATAAATACAAACTCTTTGCCTAGTTTTGGTCAAAACCGCATGATGTAAAATAGTTAATGTCTTAGTTAAGTTTTCACATATAGATAAGCTAGAAACAAATTGAATGAGGTGTTGAATGTTTTAAAATTCTTTTTAGTCATGAAAGTATTAAATATTAAAACTATCATTCTTTTCATGAATGTTTCAATGAATCCTACTGGTGACTTTGTGTTAAAAAGTATAAGCACACATTTGCTACATTAAGTAAAAACAATCTTTTTCAGAACTGGAAAATACAGTAATTATGAATATTTTAAAAAAATTGTGGGAGTAGAAAAGAGTAGGAATTTAATGCCTTCTATATTTTTTTACTTCCACCGATTATACATAGATGACAATTTTAAAAAGAGAAAAAGAATCAGACGTTTCCATTCTTGGAATGCGAAGAATTCCGAAGAGGAGTATCTTATACCGTTTAAATTGATTTTATCATGGAACAAATGACTTTACAGAAAGTTCAAATCAGCTTTATTTACAGATTAAATTAATTACAAACACTGTAATCAAAATTTCGAAATGAAGCAGTTTTTGTTTTAAATAAGCTTGGAACGATATCCTGCTATAAGCTTATTTTCATGAATTGCAACTGTTCTCAATTCAACCTCGGATAAAGTTCATCAGTCTAATAAAATAACCAACAAGATGTGATTAACAAAATAATACATAGACGCGATTAATCTACCATCTATGTAAGAAAGAATTTTTTTATGTCAATGGTTTATTAATGACTCTTCAATTTCATAAGAGTTACATATGATTTCTTCTGTAATTTTCGTTTTGATCTAAACACTAAACTCATTAAGAAAACTGCAATACATTAGAGAATAAATTTTCCAGGACTTTATGAAACGAAAAACATTTTTCCTCCAATCACATAAAAATGATTTTTAAATATTTTTTTTTCTGTAATTTACGTTTTCTTTTTTTTGCAATATGTATGTCAGTGGTAAGAAAAATATGAATAAAAGGCTCTCAGATAAACATTTTTTTATAATTTCAAAACTATTTCATGTAAGTTTTAGTGAAACTACATAAATAATTTTTAATAAAAGTCTGATGTTCACGTATATTATACAAGTGCGATTCTAAAGGCTGTTGTTTGTTAAGAATATTTTTAGTACAGAAATAATCACATAATACCTAACTTAATAAACTGTATCACAGGATGAGATCATGCGATAAATCTCCTGTATGACAGTCTTAAGAACATTAATTATTTTGAGAGCCTTGTCTGTTAAAAATTTTACAATGATTAAAACTTATCAATTCGGAAAAGAGTTTTAAAGAAAAACATCATTATTTTAATAAACATCAGTTTTTTTCAGAAACATCATTATTTCATTCAATATTTTGAACACTTATATAGAAAATCTAGCCAATTTTTTTTTGATGCGAGGTAAAATAATTGTTGAGTATTTATTATGTGCATTTTAAACATTCCAGTAATTGAACAAAATCGTTATGAAATGTTTTTTGAGCTGTTACATCAGTTAAATGTATGATTAAACATCAAGAGGATTTATACCCATAGTTTTTTATTCAGAGCTTCAAAAATTCTTGCAGAGATCTTATCTTTGTCAGATTACATCAGGCAATCGAATTTCTAATAATCTATAAAAGTTTGACGCTGAAATACCATTTTATGCAATTAACCCCTTTTTAGAAGCTGTAGAACACACCTAATTAAATTAAGACATGAAATTATGAATTTGTAAATGATTATTTGGTCATTTACTTCGAATAAAAACTGATTAATGAAAGATTATGAAGAAACTTGCATTTGCAAATGGGGAGAAAGTTGTAAAGATTATGATAAGTAGTTACTATCTCGATAAACAAGAATTCAAATAAATGAAAAAACCTTCCATTTAAACAAAAAAAAAAAAAAAAAAAAAAAAAAAAAAATTACCATATCAGTTTTTATTCCTTATATTTCATGAATTGCTTAACTTCGTTTTTCAAAGAAATTCTACACATTAGCATTTTTTACGGCTCTAAAAGCGTACGTCCATGTAAGATACATTGACATGTTTTAGTTCCCAAATCACTCAGAAATTTTTTAAAAGTCATGGGACTAAACCCTTTGAATTGGTTAAAATTAACTGGATAATAGATATGTTTAAAGTTTGATAAGATTTATTTGTCGCTCATTTGTTAGTTTTGACACATGTGTGCTAATTAGTTTCTAATGTTACATCAAATAAACAAATAATCAAAATAGCTTAAGTTTGTGAGGGACCAAGGCCTTCAAAGGGTTATGAAGACATTCTTTTAGAAACTTTTCATTAATAAAGGGTTTTCCATGCTCAGGATATTTTTTGTTACCATATAGTTAGATCGAACATTATTTTTGGTTACTTATTCATTAACATAAAAAATACCTGAATTTGATTTTTATTTATTTTTTTTTATCACTCTTTGAAAATAATATTCATTAATCATTTTCTCAAATATAAATTTTACATTTTAGGATGTTCTCCACTGATGGCTTTGAAATTGCAATATTTTGGAAATAAATGCTAATTTCGAAACAAATTTGGTTTTATTCGTTTGTTATGACAGCAAAGCTGAGATTTCAACGTGAACAATTCAAAGAATTGTTGAAACATTAGGTACCTTATTCTCTGAAAATATTTTGTTGAAAAGAGAAAATGCATTTAAGAACATTGTGTCAGTAGAGATATTTCCCATTGTTCTTGATTTAGTTAAACAAGATATAAAATTAAAAGGTTTATTTTTTTTATCCCTTTAAGATCACATTCTGCAAATGGTAACTCCTTATTCGTATCGTTCAGAAGGTCTACTTTATAGTGTATTTCGAAACATTTACATTTTGAATCGTGATATAGGTGACAAGCCCATATATTCTGAATGGTAGATTAATATATGGGCTTTTAATATGGGCAATTAATATAAAGACCACTTAGAAACTAGCTTGATTGATTAAAATGATTTTTATTTGAAAATATTTAAAGATATGAATAATATTTGATAAAAAATGTACAAAATAAGTCAGAAATACTACATGAACCAAGCGAAAATTATGTGCAGCAGTTTTTTTATCTTGCAAATATAATGATTGCTTAGGACATGCTTGAGTGCATATTTCAATAATCCCATTACAAATTAATACCTCTGGGGGGTGGTTGGAGCCAAGCTTTGGGTCTTCACTGCTTTCAATCTTTAAATTGGAAGATTCAGGTGGTGCTGCCATCTATGAGCAAAAAGTCGTACTTCCATCTTCGTATAAGGGTGCTCTATTAAAAAAAAAAAAAAAAAAAAAAAAACGGAAGACAATCCCTCTCTGACTTCATTCGCCTAGTCTCTGTGACTGGCGGGCTTGGCGTTGCCAAGTGTCAATAACAACAACAAAATAAAGGACCAGTTGGGATTTTTTGGATGTATAATTTTCTCAGTTTAAAACTATATTGCTTAGAATATTATATGTTCTAAATATTATAAAAGCACACACATTAAAATATGAGTAAGGGCGATTATTTAATAACTAATTGTAAGCTGAATAACATTCTATCGTAAAACTATTGAATATTCCAAGATTCCTTGCCTTTTACTTTTCACATTTTTTTGAAGATAATAGGCTGTCAAAAACTTTCTAAGCGCCACCATAATAAACTTTCATGGGAAGCATTAAATAAATTCGCAATACCCATCTGTTTTTGGCCAAAAGTGGTTGGGATTGAAGATGGGATCATTTTGGAGGCTCAATGTCAAGCTTACCAGATGATTAAACGGAGGGGGTTTTTAAAATATTATTTCTAAATTTTAGATGTTTTCTGAGAAAAGAAAGAACTAATTACTGCCCTTATTTCCCCCCAGGATTTAATTCCAAACACAATGAAAAAAAAATTTGAATTATAAGTCATTTTATTTAGTAAGCTTCAATTTTTCAAAGAGCATAGAAAAATAATTGGGCTATTATCTGCTTTTTTTATGAAAGCAAATAAATTTATAAATCTAATATATTTATTAGGGCTATAGGAAAGTTTACACATTAATGTTCTTAGTATAATATTTATAACAGTTAGTTACAATATGTTTGTTACGTTTGACTTTGAATAGTTACAAGCGATTATTGATTATTACTTAATCCATTTCATGCAACATTTAATGCTCAATAACTAACCGAAAGAAATTATATAAATCCATTAAAATTTTTTATATAAAATTAATAAAAAATTAAATTAAAATGTTTTAATGCCTTGGGTGTCAGTCAATCTCTCAAATATTCATATATATTCAAATAAAATCCTCAAACTCTCTTCTTATATATTAGATTAATATCTGAGCTCTCTAACTTTGCTCTCGGCAACTTAACATAAAAATTCTAATAGGGGAAAATAAGATTTCAAATAGCTTAGTGAAAATTCAAATTTGAGGTGCTGAGCTAGAATGTAAAACCAATATCTTTCTTTAAATATATTTTTATTAAAGTTTATGTGCATTAACCAACTTAGCAGCTAAAAAAATCCATAATTTATTTTGTCTTTCAAATGTCAATTAAATGTCAAAAATAAGTTCTAATAATTTAACTATCAGAAATGAAAAATTTAAAAAAAGGAAAAGAATAATTTGCTGAAAAAAATGTTTATAGAATTTGAAATGCAATAAATAAATTCTTGCAATTGGATAGTAACGAGTTCGAACCCTGATTTAACCAATTTTCGTTGCATTTACTTCTGGTAATTGCGTGATTGAGAAACGTTTAATTGGAAGTTGTCACAAATTCTTCTGGCGATGTCAAGTCAAGTATTGGAGGTCTTCTGCTTCTAAATTACGAAATCTGCTTCCCAGCTCCTGGCAGAGCGCAATTCTAGACTAAGTATGTTAGTACACATACAGTTTACGTCAATGAGTTCATGAGAGAGTCAGAGATATGGCAAATGATCAATGTGCTGCCAACTGCTTAAATGAAACTGTCCACAAGCACTTAACGGAATGATGTTTATCATTGCGGAATGACGTTACATTGCGATGTCAACTCTTGGATTTCCAAATTATCAGACAAGTCGGTTTACTGCTTAAGAACTCGCACCACTTTATTGTTGCTGTTGTAGCACGAGATAAAATATGGCTATTGGTTTGACATAATAAGT
>JAPDSC010048814.1:0-39464 GCA_026290005.1 Latrodectus geometricus
TTTATATTTTTATTTTATAAATTTCTTTTTAACAGTTTCTTTGTTTCTATTTATTTAAAAATAACAGGAAAGTGAAACTTAGATTTTATATATTTGAATACTTATATATAATGTACTTAAGACTATTAATTAATATATTAATTTATCTCTTGCAGATAAGAAATAAATATCAATTAACAAAATGTAAGATACATCAGAGACAAAATGAGGATAAACATTATTTATAGAAGTGCTCCTGTGAAGCCCCTAAAGAAATAGATACTGACAGAATAATCCAATGAACAAAAATCAATCAAATTAATTAGTTGAGATGCGACACGGTTCGCGCGCGTGTAACATCTGGCTTAGCTACCCATCAAAGTGGTTTTAATGTAAAAGTGTTTGAAAGGTTACTTATCTACCTATATTTATGTTCTGGAATATTGTAGCTTCATATTCAACGTATTGCAAATATGTACTGAAAGGTAATTATGGATAATAACGAGATTCAAGCAAAGACAATTAGGAGAATATTTTCTCTTAGTAAGATAGATAGATGAAATAAAAACAATACGAATAAGTTATGCTTGCATTGACTTAATTATACTGTTTCTCTTTTATTAGGAGAATTTTTCCTAAATGTCTAAGGTAAAGAATTCTTAAATAAATAAAAAATATTCAATTTTATTTCTTAGTGTGTAACATTAAGAATACCATTAATTGGTGACCTTTAAATTATATGATTAAATGAATTCTATTTATTTTCTCAAATAAAACTCTGATTATTATAAATAACATATGTTATTATTTTGAATATTATTTTTAATAACCATAAATTATCCTACTATGATATAACAAATATATGCTCACATAATTTCCTTGTCAATATTCTTCATACTTTTGACCAGCTTAAAAATAAAATAAAGCTTAAGCTTAAAATAGGATTGTCAAATTTGATTTGACAATATTTATCTTAGAGTTATTTAAGATGATTTAATATAATATATTACTTTTTAAGTATTTTTCGATAGTTATTCCCAAAATTCATATATTAAGTTTTATTTTAAGACATAATAATGATATAATTTGAGGCAGATTAGGAAAGATTTTATCGTTTTTTTTATTTAGATACGTTTGAAACACATTTAGAAAAAAGAAACTTCTGACGCATTATCCATATTAGCTTTAAATTAACACGAAAATATTGTTTAGATACATAAAGTCATTCAATTACATGAGACTTTCTGTTACAACAATTCTGAAGCAAAAACATAAACACTAAAAATCACATCCAAAAAATAAAATTTTAATAAGTAATATTACGTGCTTGAACTATACTGATAAAATATTTATCTTGCGGACATTTTATTACTTATATTTGGCTATATTAAGCATATATTATCACCAAAAAGAGTAAAATAAGAGACTATGGTAAAATTGCTGTCAGATAAAAAATGCCGTGAAACGAAATAAATAATTATTGGAAAGCTTAAAGAATATTATAAATAAATATATATTATCACATTCATGTTTCGAAGCTCGGTGAGGAAATTTCAGCATCATTTATTAATATGAAGATATCTAAATTTGTGATTAGGTTTAGAAATGTCTACTTTTCAAGTTGTGATAATCCAACTGTGGTTCTTAGAAATTTCACTAATTTAATATATCATAAATTTTTTTTTTCATTTTATTTCATAATTTGTTTCAATTTTATCCTTAACAATTTAGATTATATTTTAATAACAGTATATGTTCCTTATGCCTTCAATTAAAGTTATTTGAAAAACCAATTAAAGTAACATACATTTAAAAATATGAAAGTCCTTTTAGGAAATATGTTTTTATATTTATTGGAGCAGTGGGATTTATCCATATTTCAATCTTATAAAAAGAATTTTAAAAAATTAAATATTATCAAAAAAATCAATATAAAATTTATTGGTATTAAAATTTATGATTACTAGGCATCCTGTATATTAATAGGACACCATCGTCATCCTTAAATTTAAGAGTTTTTAGAATTTTTAGGTATTTTATGAACTTTAAAGTTATTTTAATAAAGACAGTTTAAGAAGTATAAGTCAAAACTATATTTTTGTGTAGAGGAACTAGGCCCCATATAATGGATCGCTCATTCTACTTAAAAATTTCAGGCATGTGAATAAAAAATTACTCATTATGATTAATCAAGTAAAAAGAAATTCACACAGGAAGTTTATAAAAGGGCAACAAATTAAAATAAACTTTATAGATTTTATGTATAGAAACGCATTATTATGATCAATTCTGATAAATATTACCATTTACTGTTCATTATCAATTTGGCTGTTTCACAAATAATATTTTTCTAACTTAAATTTATTTCCAATTTAAAAAACTGTAATTCACTTCATAGAAAATTTTTATGCACTCAATGCTTAATTCACAAAATACAATAGTGTATAAAATCCTCATTCCTTCACTTCACAAAAATGATTAATTCTACAAAATGCAATAGTGTATAAAATCCTTATTTCTGCAAAATACAATTGTGTATGAAATATTAATGTTTTTTATGTTAAAGTATAAAGAAAGTTAAAATAAGCTACACTTATCACTATAATTATTGTATCCAACTTTTCATCAGAAAACAATATTTACTATTTCTTGTTCCCGTTTAAAATTTTGATATTGTAATTTAAATTTAGTTACCTCATATAATACTATAAGGTACATGCAAATCAAATTAGCCAATGTTGAGATAGAATGAATTGTACTCAAAGGTGTTACAAAACTCAAAGTATAAAATCATGAATTTTACCCAAATAAATTTGGGTAAAAGTCATGATTTTCTGTATATATACAGAAAATCGTGATTTAATAAAAGAGATTTAAAAATAATATGTTATAAAAGTTAGCTAACTATAAGAAGACTTTCAGTGTATTCCTCAATATATTCTACGTAAATGTGTTTGCTTGTTAATGCATGGTTAAATAAAAAAAAAAAAAAGAAAATCTCTACACAACTGTATTATCATTATGTTTGATATATTGTAATTTAATCAATCACAAAATAGAAAGAAAACTTAAAAACACAAGTATATAAAAAGAAAAAACTTTGATTTACATATCCCTGAAATGTATTCAAAATAATGCACATAAATTATTTCTTTAATTTCCATACACAAAAATAAATTAGTAATCAAATTATACGCTATAGCCATCCTTAATGTGTAGAAATACAAGATTTTTTAAACCGCAGTAATTTTCTCACCTGTTTTTACTCTTCAATGAAAATAATTAACTATCGAAAATAATACTATGAGTATATTTCATTCTTTTCCTAAAAAATATTAAAATTCCAAAGCATTTATGAGCCAAACATTATGCAGAAAATATAAATGCGTGTAAATTTTAACAATAAAAGTGCTTAAGCAATTTCTACATATTCATAACCATAATTTATGTTGTGTTTATTTAATACATTTACATTTGATATAAATGGTATTCAATAAAAAAAAATTGTACAATATTCTAACACTTGAAATTTTACATGAATTCAATGAACACTCATATTATTGAGAAATTTCACATCAATTAACGTTTTTCATTTCAAAATATTCAAAGCCTGCAATCTACATAGTGTTTCAAAATATTAAGTTTCTGCACGATATCAATAAGAATATAGAAAACAACTCAAGATATACATACAATATTTTATACATTGTTTCTTAGTTTCATATTTAAAACCTTTCTATAACATCTGTCATCTTCAAGACAGAAATCTTCGGTTTTTTTATTTTAAATAGCAAAAACATTTGAGACAGATTTCTTTTAGTTTACTCGTGTTTCATCAAATAAAACAAATCGTAAGTATTTATTTGTGTATTTTTTTTTTTCTTTTACTAACCCATAGCTGTCTGTTTAGCTATATACATATATATTTAATTATAAAACATTCTAAATGATGATATACTTTGAAATCAGTGAATATATAAATTTAAAATTTCAATAAAATATACATGATTCTCTCAAAATACCTTGAGATGCAAGCAAATGAAATTTTATATACTATTACATGTTTCACAAATGTTTAATTGTGTGTACCATTGGGTTTCGAATATTGAGAATATCCTTGTTTGTAAATTGTAATAATTTATTTAAAATATTTATAAATTTTCATTTTTTATGATTTTTAATAATTTCAAATAATTCGAAAATTGAATGAACTATATCACCATAACTGGAAAATTCAATGAGGATATGTAATTTTTTGATATAACTTATTTTGATAGAAAAATACGAAAATGCTATCATTTACTCAAATAAAACTTTATGGAGATATCATTTTATTCTTTTTTAATAATGCGAATATTTAATTTCAATTCATTTTTTTCTGGTACAATTATCAACCACAGATATATTTCTAGGTTTTCAAATTGTCAACTCTGCAAAGAATTAGAAAATCTTTACGTAATCATTCAAAGACGAAAAAGATTTTTACAATACCCTCACACACACACGTATAGCATTTGCTGAAATAGTTTAAAAAACAAATATTATTTTATTTGCTTATTCAACATTTTTTTTTATTTTATAAGACCCGAATATTGCTTTTGATAGAAAAGTATAGTTCTTTTTATCGACATTAAATTTTACTTATAAGTTCTCTGTTTTCGAGAAAGTTCATTACAACTTAGTCTGAAACATTAACTTTTCCATTTACAGGCCTTCCTTTTCCATTATTTATTTGTTCATTCCTCTTTTTCATCCCAACATTAATTGATTTTTTTTTTATTTCTTTGAAACAAAAAATATTATCCGCAATAGGACTTTAATAATGCGGTAATTTCATTAATATATATATATATATATATATATATACAGCTTTATTCCTTTCAATTACATACTCTGTAAAACGTAATGTACATCATTTATTAGTAAGAAACTCTGAAATATTTAATTTATTTCAGTCTTTATAAAATAACAGTTTACAGTAAATTATGAATCAACCAATATATTTGACACATTTAATTTTAAAGTTTTAATTAATAATGTAGTCAAAATTAATTGGTAATATTTTTGTAATATAGATTACATCGATATTACGAAGCTATTACAAACGCAGAACTAAGAAATATAAGTACTTTAAATTTTAGAACATTTTGGGGGAAAAATGAAAAAAATAAAATTTTATACTCATAATGCTATACATTTTTAAACAAAATTTATATTTAAATAATGTATATTAACAGGAAATGTGAAAGTATAATAAGTTCAAAAATTGCTATGACAATACGTAAATTTAATTTTAAGTAAGTTACATATATTTAAAATGTTATTAGTATAAGTATCTAATTTTTAATCTTTTCATTTATGTATCCAGAAAAATAGTTAAATCAAATTTTATTTACAAAATATTGGTATGATAACCAATTTAGTAGTGATAACAATGATGCATATTATTTTTTTACTTTTTATCTTTTTTTTTATATTATTAAAATATTTAACAACATCAAAGTTTTTGTTTTGTATCTCGAAGTTAAATTCAAATTTGCTTTTAATCAATTCTTAAAAAGTAATATTTTGAATTTTTTTTTTTTTGAAATTACATTAAGGGCAGGAACTGAATCGTAGAATCGTTGCCATTTATTTAATAATTATCGTTTTAAACTTAAAATTATCTAAATAAATGAGGCCATGTTAAAAATGATTAGCCCCAAATCTGAACATGGATATGCGTTAATAATTTCTAACCTTTGTAGATGAAAATTTCATTGAGATTAAACTATTTGTTTTTATACAAATAACATTGAATTTTCAGAGATTTTTCAAAATAACTCATATAGGATATATTCATATAAAAGTTTATTTTGAAAATATGCCTAAAAACAAGCAAGAAGATGTCAACCCATATTATAACCAGCTGTGGGATATATTGGGACATATTCTATAAGGGATGAAAAAATATGTGAATTTCTCCAAACATCAGTTCTTTTTAAACATCTTTAATAGTCACTTGGGTGTATATTAATTATTTTAAAACAAAAATGATTCGCCTTCATTAAAAGTACAAGTTTAACAAAAGAAACACTCACATGAGTAAATTAAAATTATTTTAAAAGTTAAATTAGTTTTATTGTTTGAATGTGTAACAAAGATCGTAGTCATAACAAATAAAGTATTTTAAATGGAAATTGTTTCTTTTCTTTCAGTAAATAAAGAATATATACTTAACAATTTATAACTCTCGCAACAAGATTGTTTCTTTACTTGAATCCCAATCATTTAGAAAAATGAAGTTAAAAATAATTTAAAAAATACTTAAAAATATAATGATTTAAATAAACAAACTTAAAGTAAAAATATTAATTAATTTTTTATATAGTTTGTTATAAGAATTATATACCTTACAGCAATAGATATTGAAAAGATGATTCGTAAACTTAGAGAGAAAATTGTAAGCATGAAAATGTTTCCCTTAAAATTTAAAGGATTAGAGAATATTTATAAGAATTTTTGAATTAAACTTGTTCAAATTGACTTTAGAGTTATAAGTCTTATAAAAACTTTAGAAAACTACGTCTTTTTTATTTTTTTCATGTTTACTCCATTAAGATGCTTTCTTACAACGATTTTCATTTATACAATAGGAGTATATTCTTAATTGCTCACGTTTTCTTTTTAAGCTTCTTAAATACAAATAATTTTTGTATATTTACTTCTCATAAGCGATTTCACATTTAAAGAATGAACAACAAACATTCATCTTTACTTTAATATTCCTGACATATTTTAATTTAATTTAAGCTCTGATTAAATAGTTGAAGAAATATTACTAGAAAATTTTTAATGTTGTATTTTTGAATATGTTCTATTACTTAATAAGAAAAAAAACACAGTATTCAAAGCAATTAAAAATTATTAATTTAATAAAGGTTAGAAAAATTATTGTTTCAGCTAAATTAACTTTTAATATAATTTTTTGTAATGAAATAACATAAAAGTTTATTATTTGTTTAATTACCATAATTTTTTTAATTACCCAGCTGTATTATTTTTAACTGTAATTTTTAAATTTGATTTATTGTTATTTGATGTTTTATTAAATAAAAACACACACATCTCCTAGAAAAAACTCTATATTTATATTGTATTAATATACACATTATTGCATATAACACTAAAAAATGATAAACTCTCCACTCAAAATCAAGAAATATCTAAAACTCTTCTAAAATAAATAACACATAAATTTACAAATTAAAATTTAATTTTATGATTTTGGTAGAATTAAGCTGAAATTATGAAAAAACAACTTTATAATACAAAACATTAAAACCTGATACACTTTTAAAAATATACTATTATATTTTACATTAAAACTTCCATAGGCATTTGATATTCAATTAAAATCGGTTAAAATTTTGCACAGACTAATTCTTAAATACTTTCTAATCTCTTTTGGCTTAATGGAAGAATATTAATGGAAAATAAAAATGTTGGCTGCAAATGATTTCAGAATTACCTTCTGAGGGCAAAACTTGGTATTTGTGTCAGAAAACATATTAGTGAACTTAATTAATGTTTTGGAACTTCCAGCGAATTTAAATGCTTTCTCAAGTAAAACGGATCATTACATTTCAACGAAATATTTGCTTAAGATTCCACAAAGAACTAAATCAGGTTCCACTAAATCATTATGAGTTTAAAAATTAAGAAAAATCACAAATTTTCCTGGTGGATATAACTTAAGGACAAAATAAAATGAAGAGCCATTTATCAAAAAACGATCCTGTAATTAAATAGCAGTTTTTATGTTTTCGGAGCGGAAATTAAAGGTACGCTTAATATACGTCTACACTAAATTGTTATTTATATCCGTTTTTGCTAAAGTTACTCATCCGCAACGAAAGGAAAGTCTCGTGTCGTTAATCAAGTTGATCTAAATAACCCAAAGACAATTAAGTCTCATTAATTTGAGTTAAGGGTGCGTTGAAACAATCAAAACAAGCATCATTGCAGTTATGAAATGAATAATCGCTCACACGAGCCTTAAAATTATACATAAACGTAAAGATTGCCCAATTTATATCATATTTACTGCGGCGTCTGACTGCTCAGACCATTTATTTGACGCTTTAAAGGTTGTGTCTTATTTCTAAAACAAAATTATTTTAAGACCATTAGGTGAACTTGCAGACAAAGTAGAAATGAAGCAGGAAAGGGCGTTAATGAGATTATAAAATCATAAAACATTAATAGACTTAGACTGACTTAAATAGATATCAGATAAAATATATAATGTATCGTGGATTCTTATTCTATCATTTTGGGCACTTTTTGTCATCTATACATATGTTCATTTTTTAATTTATGTTTGCGCTCGAAATGAACATCATTTTAGGGTATAAAAGTTTATTAAATCCTTACACTGTTTATTCAATAAATAATTATAGGTTCGGTTTAATTCGATTTTATTCATAAAATCATGATAAAATATTTTGTTTTCTGGAATTTTAGCTGTAGTTAAATACGTATTTTTAATCATACTTCAGTATAATAGAAAAGAATTTTTTTTTTATATAAAATTATTTGTCATAAAATTCATGAAAATATTTTCTAATTTCTATATTTGCATAGAAAATGTAAGGATATTATCAAATAAATCCAGTGAAAATTCTAACTTTTTTACATGCACCGTTTATGTAAATGCTGTTTTGGTCATCCTTAAATGCAATTAATTTGCTATTTCGTATGTAATTGATTAATAAATTGAAATACACTACTGGCCATTAAAATTGCTACACCAAGAAGGCGACAAACTACAGACGTGAAATTTATACGAAAGGAAGAAGGTGCTGTGATATGCAAATGATTAGCTTTTAAGCGCATTCAGACAAAGCAGGTACCAGTAGCCACACCACAATGTGTTTAAATGAGGAAATTGTTCAGCTGGTTCCTCATACACAAACTGCATTTGAACGTTGTTGCCTGGTGAAAAGTTGTTGTGATGCCTCGTGTAAGAAGGAGAGATGCGTACCAGCACAATTCTGACTTTGGAAAACGTCGAATTGTAGCGTACCGGGATTGCGGTTTATCTTATCGCAGTATTGCTGCTCGCGTCGATCGAGATCCAATGACTGTTAGCAGAATATGGAATCGATGGTTTCAGGACGGTAATATAGAACGCCATGCGGGATCTCAACGGCCACCTATCACTAGCTGCCGAGAAGACAGGCATATTATCCGCATGGCCGTAATGGATCATGCAACTGCGTCACGAGCCGTGAGTGAGAAACGGGGTTGGAAGACAGAAAGTGTCTGCATGAACAGTTCGACGACGTTTGCAGCAGCATGGACTCTCAGCCCGGACACCATGTCTGCGGCTTCCCTTGACGCTGCGACAAGAGTGACTTCAATGGTGTGATCAACAACGAACCTGGGCGCACGAATGGTGAGACGTCATCTTTTCAGATGAATCCAGGTTCTGTGTAAAGCATCATGATGGTCGCATCCGTGTTTGGTGGCATCGTGGTGAACGCACACTGGCAACGTGCATTCGTCATCGTCATACTGGCCCATCACCTGGCGTGATTGTATGGGGTGCCATTGGTTACACGTCTCGGTCACCTCTTGTTCGCATTGACGGTGCTTTGAACAGTGCACGTTACATTTTGGTGTGTTATGACTCGTGGCTCTACCCTTTATTCGAGCCCTGCGAAACCCTACGCTTCAGCAGGATAATGCCCGACCGCACGTTGCCGGTATTGTACGGACCTTCCTTGATACGGAACATGTTCGGCTGTTGCCCTGGCCAGCACGTTCTCCAGATCTTTCACCAATATAAAACGTCTGGTCAATGGTTGCCGAGCGACTGGCTCGTCACCAAACGCCAGTCACTACGGTTGATGAACTGTGTCATCGTGTTGTAGCTGCATGGGCATCTGTATCTGTACATGCAATCCAATATCTATTGGACTCAATGCCCAGTCGTATAACTGCTGTTATTACTGCCAGAGGTGGTTGTTCTGGGTACTGATTTCTCAGTATGTATCCAGCCAAAATTTTTGAAAATTTAATCCCTTGTTATTTCTAGTATAATATATTTGTCCAATAAATATCATTTTGTTATCTGCTTTTTTTCCTGGTGTAGCAATTTTAATGGCCAGTAGTGTATGTTTCGAATATAAGTGCATTATAGAGTGTGTTTTGAATATGTAAATAATTCATCTATTTTCTACATATTAAGATTTTTAATGCTACAAGATTTTTTAATGTATTGAATTTGGCTCCTTATAGAACTTACATGTTTTTTATTCTTTATAAGTTTTCTAAAAATGCCCAATTTACAAACTAATGAACAAATACTTTATTCAAAGTATGTAAATAAATAAAAATGTCTACATTTGGACACGTTTAAATTTTGAATATTGATGGTTTTTATTTTCATCAATTTCTTTAAAAATTGCAATCTTAATATTGTTATTTAAGATATGTTCCATTATGTTAACCATTTAACTCTATGAACAAATTATTATGTATGCACGGTTCACTTTGTCTGCCTGAAAATAGGATTTTCTATTAAACAGTAGTATATTATAAATTTAATAACTGACAGGTATTTTGTAAGCTTTAGAGCAGATGATTACGTTGTAGTAACAATATAGGGATTATAAACCATATCGGGAAATTAAAAATAACTGTATAGTCACTAAACTATAAAATTTATCTTAAGCAACATAAGATGGTTTAATCAATTAACATGACAGTATAAATAAACTTATATATTATTTTTCAAAACTGACAGAATCTGGAAATTTTAAGTTTAAATTATATTCAAAGGCTCAATACATTTTATTCCTATTTATAGAATAGAATCATAATATAAAATTTAAGCTTCCTGTTCTAAATTTAGTAATTATGATTTTCACAATGCTTATATTGAAAAAGTGAGAAAAATAAGCAGAAATTTTGCACTAAAGATCATTATGAATGCTATTTTATATTTCGATTGAAAAATAATTTTTCTAAAAGTTTGTATTACAAAAAAGAATAAATTTGAAATTCAAAGGTAATATAAAGCAGGAATAAGTAATGCATTCTCAAGATTTGAATAATCAGTTTCAAAATATACAAATTGCTTGTAGAAATAATAAACATAAGCAGTAATCGTACGTGTATCTAATACACGTGTAAAAATAAGTCTCAGATTTGTATGAAAGATTTGAAATACATATTTGTGAAATTCAAAAAAGAACTCTTTATTCTGATAAGAATGTTAATCATAATATCAATCTCATAACTGTTAAATATACACATTTTATTTATTATATAACAATGGGGTATACTTAAAATATCTGCTTCAGTCTGAAATTATTATTACGAATTGCAATTATTCGTTTTGAAAATAATGCAGAATTAAAAATACTGTTGTATTTCACATTATGTAGAAATACATATTATAAAATTTTAAAAAAATAAGAAATCACAATTAACTATTTATTTAAGTTTTATGTTATATAACTTATACCTTTATTATAATTGTATTTCAAGAATTAATGTAACCTGTGCGATTTTAATTTAAAAAATGTAATTCATCTAAATATTTATATTATTACAATGACTTTTCAAACGAAAACTTCTAACGAGTAAACCCCAAAAATATAACTTTGAATTCATAATAACCTGAACTTACAAATTATGAAAATTTTATACTTACACATAAACATTATACGTCTCCGTTTTTAACATTTGATGAGAATACAAATATAAAAATTAAATTAAAATATTTCTCTACCAACTAGTTTTTGAATTTTACTTGATGTATTTATAAGAGTAAAATTAATAAATAAAACTATTAATAAAAATAATCAATGTCAATTAGTTTTACATTTATATGAAATTTTAATTAAATATGATTTAAGAACCAGAAATAGTCTAAGTTTACATAAAAGATGTCATCCACGAACTCCACATGTGACTTGAGATTACATTATAAGAATTATAAATTAAAACAGAGTTAGTATTTTTTAAAAAGAAAAAAAACAAGTTATAGTCATGTAAATATTAATAATTTTATAGTTACTCTAAGACTGTTTTAACAATGACCTTGGCTATGATTTCAACATTAGTAACGAGTTAATTTTACCCACGCATGAAGTAAAAGGCATAAACGAATACTATTTCACTCAACATTAGAAAATGATAATATTTTTCTAAATTGTTTATTTATTAGAAGCGTTTCTCTCTATTCTAGTAGTAAAAAGTAGCTTTTAGTTAAAATTGTGTTTGTGACTACTTAGATTAATTCCATAACAACAGTTTTCATGTGATACTTCAATTCACAATACAATTCTTCCATATGGGACTCTTTTAGTTTTTTGAGAAGAAAACTCACCATTCTTTAAATATAAAGTCCTTTTCAGTTAAAAGTCTGTGGTTACTTAGATTGAACCCATAGCAATGGTGTTCCATATTTCTGAAAAAGAAGACTGTCTATTTCCATACTGCAAAATAGCTTTAAGTTCTTTTAGTGAAAATTGCGTTTGTGTCTATTAGAAAGTTCCATAATATTATTGTTTCATGATATTCACGATAAAATTCTTTTATATAAACTTTTAATAAAATGTTTTAGTAGAATCTAAGAAGGCTCATTGTCCCCTTAATAAATGCAGTTAAAATTTAAAATTGGATTTGTGACTATTTAGCATGAATTCATAGCAATAGCGATTCATAATATTCAAACTGTCAATAAAATTCTCCTATATAACACATTAACTGAAATGTTAATGTAAAAATGTCTATCTTAATCAATATTTAGAAATTAAAATATTTCATTGTCAGTAAAATATTTTCAAATAATTTGAAAGTGAAATATGAAAAATACCCTATTATTTCATAAAGTAATATTTATTAAAACGTATTCTTAAAAAATTAATTTAAAAACGGGGAAATTCTTACTTCTATAAAAAATATATTGTGATTTGTAATCATTAAGGGTGAAACAATACATTCCACCATACTATATTCACAACCCTATAATAGTGTAATATAATTACCTTTCAAAATATAACCTCTTTCAAACATTTTTCAGTTTAACCACATTTAATTATACCTTTCTGAACAATGAAGAGATTACACTGAGTTGTAGTAATGAGTTTCATAAATAATTTTTAATGAAAAACATCTCTAATATTTAAAATATTCTTTTGATACTTAAGTTGCAACAAATTAATAATTGTAAGCAAATTTCCTAATATTAGACGTAAATGTTTAGGCGATTAAATGAACACAGTAAACTCAGACAATTATCTGTGAAGCACTGTGACATTCAATCTTCCATTGAATCGGTTAAATCAATGTTTACGGAACATTTACTGAAATCGAGGTTTCTGCACTGTGAAATAACATCTATTAGTAGCAAGCAACTAGATCAAGCTTCGCTAGGATACAAAAACAGAATTGTTTAGGCATTTATTCTTTCTTTGATTTGCATGTTTGTGACACAAAGGGTGATAAATTACTTTTTGTTGCTTACGATTTTTTAAGTTTCCTAAAACTTTAGCGTGGTAAATTACGACATTAGGGTATAACACGTTATGTATAAATAAATAATTTTTCATTTTAAAATGCCGACATGATTTCAAACATTTCTCCAAAATTTCTGGTCATTAACTTCAAGGACAAAGTTATTATTATAAATTCATAAGGAATTTATTCATTCATAGTTGTTATTCTCAAATGACAGAAAGACATTTTTCTCTGAATTCTTTATTTAAAAATTATGATTAACAACATATTATACTTTAATTAAATATCATTTAAATTTATTTACCTTAGAAAATATTGTGAATAACTTATTTGTATTTAAATTTTTAACTGATAAATTAATTAAATTATCAAATATTACAAAATGTTGATTAAGAAAATAAAATATTGATATATTAACATTTTTGACATTGTAAAGTAAGATATTTAAAGAAGATGGAATAAGCTAAAAGGGGTAATTAGTCTTTTAGAATATATCATAAAAATTAATGAAATAAAAGTAAACATTTAAGTTCAATTAACGTTTCAGCTTATTTGAAAATGGAGCCTAAGACCATATTTGAATGTGTACATTATAAAAGCTGAAAATAAAGGAATTAAGTTTTTAAAATTGCATCGATCTCATAGTTTATAGTATACGAAGGAAATAAAGTCTTTCATTTTTGTGTATTTTATCTTATCAATTACATTCAATATTTAAATTGTAATAAAACTAATGGTTGTTCGTTTTATTTGAAACTGAAAACAAATATTTTTTAAAGCATCTTTTCACATCGCTTTTTTTCAAATTAATTATTTTTTTCTTTTAATAATTTTTACAATCATAAAACGGTCTTCAGAAACAACAATATTTTTCTATAATTTTGTTAAGAAAAAAAAGAAAATTAAATTTGAAAAAAATTAAATTTAAAAATTACATATTAAAAATAATTTTTTTCATTTTTATTTATTTTATAAAATGTAACTTAGATCATTTAATTCAAAATTCTTAAGGAGAATTCAAACATCATTCAAAATGTTAGAAGTTTTCTTCTACATTGTATTTCTAAAAAGCAAACTTAAATATTTTATTTAACTTATTTTAATTTGTTTATTTTTTATTATATTTTTTTGCACTTGTCCCAAATATTGAATGCTTTGAAAGTGCTAAACGTAAATGCTATTTGAAATTTCCCTCTCAGAAAATATGTATTTATATTCTTTTTTATATCTATTAAAAAAGCAAACAAATATACGCAAAGTCTTACGAAATATTTATATCACATAAATTTTATTTAAAAAAAATAGTTCCGAAAAATTAAAAAAAATTATATTTCAACTTAAAAATATCATGATAACATACATTTTATACTTTACCATTAAGTTAACAATTACTTAAATATAAGTAATAAAAAACAGTTAGAGAGAGAGACAGAGTACGGTGGATTTGAGTATATGACTAAGCAAAGTTTATTAAGTATATTTTCAATCTAAAACTAATTAAAAAGATACATTTAAAAAGTGTTCTAATTTAAAAACATGTTAATATTTCTCAAAAAATCTTTCATTGATAGTGATGACAGAAAACATTGGCTTTCAATAAAAGCAATATACGTTATTAAAGCAATTTATAAAAAAAAGTAATCATGTTTATTAAGCAATTTTTGCTGAGTTTTAAAATTAAACTAAAAAATGAGATAAACTGCAGAAAAAATGTTTAAATATTTATGTATTATTTTACGAAACCTTTTTTCCCCATTTTGATGTTTCTAAAATTGTTTAACACTAATGAATGAAGCTTATTTTACACATAACTAATTAAACTGTGTAATACTTCGTCATTGGTAAACACATTTAGAAGTCATTTTTATTTTTATTCAAAATTATTTATATATTCTTCTAATGTTTAATAAATTCATTGACATCCAGGATGGGTGGGAAATAAACGCATGTTAATTTATGAAGTGTATGAATTTCTAATGTTAAAGCATAGTTATGTTTTAAAAACTTGATTCTAAAATCAAAATAATATTCCAACATATTTTTAGTACCTTCAGCAATCAAAACAGAATTTCAGATAAAATTCCTAATTTTACCCTAGTTTACTATCAAATCTTAGTATATTAAATAAACAATGTGTTTTTGTTTATCATTTGATGTTTGCAATTTGATTAAAACTTTACTTAAATTGGAACATATTAAATAGAAAATACAATGGATAATGGTTAGTACATTTTTGAAAATTTTCTTTTTTTGTTTTATGTGAAAAATTACTGAATAAGACATGCATGTTATAAAATAAAAACAATTTTGGTATACTATGTTATGGCTTGCATCTCTAAACTTTGGTTAAAAAATTAAGGATACTAATTTAAATGAGACTTGATGAGAAAAATTTAACACTGTAAAATCATTTGTTACGACTTTTTGGATAATATGATCATGAAAATTTTAAATTTATTACGTTTTGCCAAATATTAAGATGAAAAATTCAATAAGCTGAAACTTAAAAATGATTTATGATTTTAGAAATCCAGAATCAAGATATAAAATGGTTTATTAATCACAGAAATACGTTTGAAAAGGAATAATCACAATACTAGATATTTTTAGCAATCCAACTTAGAAGAGGAAAGACAGTATTTTGTGCGGCACACACCTGGGACCGCATTTCAAAAACACTTCATTTCCATCAGAATAAAACTCCTATGATGGACTGAAATCTCCAAACTTTTGGTAACACCACCTCATCTTCCGTCTGGTGAGAGTTTTGTGCAAAATTATCACTCTCTTGACGTCAGTTGTGATGAAATAGACATACTACGACTGAGAAATGAGATGCAAATCGATCTTGGAGTTGAATGTGCAAAAAAAGAATTCTTTCACTGGTTGATCCTTCCTCATCATCCAGTCGATAGACATGGTTATTTCTTTAAAATACTGGGCAAAAAATGTGGGGAGGTTTTGAATTATTGTGGGAAACAGAATTTATATCAAAAACGAATTTCCTGAAAATGCTTATAGCCTTCAGAATTTTTCTTATTTTAGTGCTTATTTCTTAAAATTGAAGATTTATTTTATGTCATATAGAAGTAATATACCACATAAAAAAATCAAGTATTGATTCTGATGATTGAAACATAAGAAAACTAAACGTATCTTAAAATGTTGATCAAAAATATTTGTTAAAAATAAGAACGCTTATACCGTTTCAGCAAATTACTTATTTCTAATGAAGGAGTATTTATGTCATTTATAAGAGTGAAAAAAAAAGTTATATAAATGCGTGCCATTTAGAATAAATTAAGAATATTTTCATAATTACAACTAGATTAAATGAGATATTAGAGCAGAATGTGTACTAATTAAGCTAGAAACTGAAATTTTCACTTTATTAAATTTCAATAATGCATTCCTAATCGTTTGATAAATTCCTCATTAATGATAATCTTCATATATTTACGTAGATTGATAATTTAAGAATAAATCTCTTCTGTCTGAAAATTATGATTGAAGACAACCTTATATTCTTCAAATTGTTGAAAATTAAATTTAACTAATTGAATGAGAGAGAAAAAAAATACAAATGGTGATCCATAACTATAACTGTAATGAAACCTTTTATTATGATCACTGCATCATATATCAGTAAAAAAGAATTATCTCCTATAAGATGTTATTCAATAAAATAATTTAACATAAGTGTGATGATATTTATTCAATGAAATTCTGTATGTAATACATTTTCTCAATTGATAGAGATATTTGGTTTGAAGATTGCGTACAAAGTAAAGGTACACATAGATTGCCTAAGATATTTTTACATTAAGCGAATTTATCAGAGAAATAAATTATTAGAAGTATTTGAAAATATATAATTTAATTTTAATTACATTAATAAGATAAACATTGATTAAATTAAGTGTCTGTATTTTTTTCTCTTAAGTGGCAGGATAGCATGCACATTATGTTCTTAAGTAAATACTGGTGGCTGTATTCCAAAGATTCCCAAGAGAACATTCAACAACAATGTCTAGACGATGATTGGAATGAAGAAAATACTAATCAACCTTATCTTTATACTATTAGAATGAAATCGATGAATTCAAAAATTATAGACTATGAATAATACAGAAACAAATAATGGAAAATATTTTTCAATTATTTTTCTTTCCATTGAGAAACTCAATTTCAATTTCTAATGCAAGTAATTATAATTATTTTTTCTTAAATGATGCAAGAGCCTCACTTGGTAAATTTTTACTCAATAGAATCATAGTAATTCTGCCATAATGCTTTGTTAAGTTAATATCAGCATTATTGGGGAAATCATTATAAAGACATTGGTAAAAATTTACGGTCGCTCTTGGCAACTTTTTCAAAAAATCGCCAAAAATCTCTCCAACTTCGCCAATCTGGACCATCTATGTCTAAAAATAAACAGAATATTCCTTTTTCTATTGATTGGTTCCCATTTTATCAGAATCCGCCATTTTTCATTGGTAGGAATCCTTCATCTGTGATTGGTCAGAATTTGTTGGGTTGCCAGAGACTTTTATTTATCGCCAACTTTGGAAAATCGCACCAAGAGTGACCGTACTGTAAATCTGAGCCAAGGCATTTTATCTTGATCTTGCATGTATTTAATTTTAGAATTTATTTTTAATTGGTTTAAATAAATAATGATTCACACTATTAATAAAACATAGCCAACATAATAATAATTACGTTGACTTTAACAGTCATTAAATAGTTAAACAGAAATTACCTTGGTTTCATAGACCTAAGAATTTCATATATATTTAAGGTTTTTTATGCCTTAAATATAAAGGTTGGATTTCTTAAAGAAAATATTATTTTCCATATTCAAAGATTTATCTATTAATTAAATTAATAATGTTATTTGTGTGTGATATATTTAATATTAACTAAAATATACTTTATATTTCCTTAAATTTCGGTGTTTGACAACCACAAAATAATCATTCTTTAAATTATGTAAGCATTTGTTTTTTGCCATAAGTAAATATTAATAACATAAGGTTAATTATTTAAAACTTACGTGACAAAAATGTATTTTATAAAGAAAGGAGACATAATTTCTCATCTATGATTTATCCAAAGAAATCAAGATATTGCGTTTATTGATTTATTTGGATAAATGATAGATTATCGGATAGGATTTGAACCGAATATTTGCTGTTTTTTTCTTTATACCATTATAATTGAAATTTTAATTTAAAATAGTTTCTGAATTCAAATTATTGAAATTTGATTAATAATTTTTAAACTTAAATAGAAGACTCTACATACATAAATAATAAGATTTCACAAAAAATGTTTTATCTTTTTTTAAGCTAAGCCCTTAAATGTAGAGGAAATGTATAATAAGAATTTTGAGTTTGTGTTCCTAAGAAGCCATTATACATAAGTCACTACTCTATTCAATAACTAGACCCATAAAAATTTAATTACTTCTCTGTCTAATTTATTATAAAAAATACATAGTATTCTAGAAAATGTGTACTTTTGCAAAAAATGACCAATCGTAAGCAATAAAGATTTAAATATGTACAGAAATGAAATTGGTGAAGATGTAAGTTTAAGATTTTATATCAAACAATATTTTCAATGTTCTATTCTTCTTAACGACTCAAAATTTACTTAAAAATAGAAACTACTTTTAAAAGCTGACATTCCATTCGTATTGCATTAAGGTAGGCGAAGAGTTATACAATAAAACATTTTTCCTAATAAAAAATATGAGAATTTTAAAAAGAAAAATAGTTTCTTTATAATATAAAGTGATCATTTCCACACAAAATTAATATGATAAAATGAAATTATTTTGCACGTGAGAAAAACATTAAATTCGATGTAAAAATGAAAGAATAAAAGATTCATTAGTGTGGAACACAACATCTTTTTTACGTGATAATTTATTCTATCAAAAGTGTAATCACTTTATGCATTGACAATGATTTGTTAAGCTAATGCGTTTTGTTAAGGTTGAATTTAGTTAATGTTCAAAATCTTAGTTAAAATTTTTGAAAGCAGTATTTTTTATTGTATATGACTGTTAAATACCTTAAAAATTATTTCAATATTTTCAATATTAATCACTTTTACATATACTTTAATTAAACATGGAATTTTTGGTGTAACTTTTACTGTCAATATGTCGTCATTAAATGAGAATTAAATGATAAAACAAATATTTAGTTTATTATTTACACTTTACGAAAGCAAAGATATGTTCATTGCGTCTTAATACTCCGATAAATACAAATATAAAAATAATTTTTTTCAAAATAAATTTTTTGAAGGTAAGTATTTTTTAAGAATTATGTGTATAATAATATAAAAATAATAATATAATAGATAAATTACATACAAACAGAATTTCAACAATATATAATTTGCACATGCACACAAAAAGAAGCTTAACACATCAGATTGACAAACAAGTCACCGCATTTTAATTTATATACATTAAAATATGTAAATTTCGAATTTAAACTTTGGATCAATTCTTGAACAATCGGCATAAATATGTAAAGATCAATAGGATAAGAAAGTTTGCACCTATTATTACTATAATTGAACACTACAAGGACAAATGAATTGTAAAAATTTAAGGAAAAATTCTCTTCCCATAATATTTATAAATCACAGAGAAAGGATTTGAAAGCAAAGCGGTTTATAATCGATTGCTGAGTTTTGTTACATTGTCTATACGTTTAAGTAATTGCATGAAAGAGAAGAAATTCTACTTTTTTGTTTTTGTCTAAACAAACAATATGTAATACACTTGCGTGCAAAGTAAAAACAATATGTATGTTAACTTACTTATTACGGAAAGGATTTTCACAATGGAAAAATGAGAAAGGGAATAGTCTAATCCAAAAATGGAAAAAAAAAATTCCGAATCATAATTTAATATAATAATTGCACCATTTTGATCCAAAAATCCAGCAATAATATTTCATATTTATTAAATTTAATCTATAATAATGTTATTTTATTTAAGAATTTGTCACAACAACGAAATCTATGTTTGGCGTTATTGTAAGTAATTAGACTTTTACTTTTCAATTATTTTCCTAATTGAAGTCTTGGAAGTGTGTGACATGCTTTAATAAAATAAGCATGTTTTATGACTTCTATTTGATTTCATTTTTCTAGTATATTATATAATATTATATTATGTATAACGTAGATCTATATTACGAGACATCTGTTTATGTATGATGAAATGTGGTTCGTTGAGATATATTATATCTGTTTGTTTTTAACTATTGATTAGATACTAATATGTAAAAAATAAATAAAAATAATTTTCTGTTTAAAATTATATTTGTTTTTATTTTCACATTAAAAATTTTATTACTTTAGCCACTCAGAAACATGGAATTATAAAATTGTAATTTATGACACCACATGTCTTAAATCGATAAATAAAAATAATTCTAATAGACCATGCGTCTAAGAAGCTTTTTCTAATAGTTAAATGGTCGTACCTTTATAAATTGAAGTTGAAATACAACATAATATTGTAGGCTTCTGAAGATAATAAAATTTACAAAAGTCCGGTCTTAAGAAATGACTTTTTAAAATAACTTAACAATTCGAAGTCCTAATTATTTGTTTTTCATTCTGTCGTAAACAATTTTTAAAGTTAGAACAAACCTTGTGGATTAATTAAAACTTGTTTTCAACATCATGGCAGCTGCCAGTTGCTGCCAGAAAGACAAATAACCTGTTTGCTACCAGAAGAAAACCAAAGATAAAGGTCTTGTATGTCATATCATATCTTTTATGCCACATAATAAATTCTACTAAAACATTTAGTAATATATACATAAAAATTATTAAATTCAATGTAATGAATATTGAAAAGAATTCTTGAGAACTGTCTACATTAATGGTATGTCATATATCTGTATGGAACATATTGTTTCTTAGATATCAGTCATTCGAACAAATCAATTAAAAATCCTCCATCAGAGAGGAATATATTTTGTATTCTGGATAATATGACATTTATATCCCCCTTTACTACATTTTCAGAAACACAATGGGTTAACGTGATGTTGATCTGATTTTCTATTCTTTCAAAAGATTTTTTCAACGTGTTTCAAAGATTGACTCATGTTGGAGTGATTCAGTGTTTGATCATAGAGTGCTTTAAATGCTTTCTTTCAAAGTTGAAGATACAACGCATGCTATTTATTGCATTGAATACAAAAAGTATATTGTCCATTAAATAAAAAGAAGGATTCAGTTTAAATCTGTAATCATTTAGTAATTATTTAAAAACAAACACTAGATTATTTAAAAGGATGTAACAAACGTTTGTCAAAAATAAATTGCGTGATTCATTAGAAAGTACAGCAAAGTAAGCATTTGTTGGAACATGCTAAAATTCGTAATATATCAATGTATGGCCAGAAAAATAGCTGAAAAAAAAACATAATGTAAGCAAAAATTATTTTTATATTTATTAAAAATTTGTAAAATTTAATTTAAACTGCTCATTACCTCAACTTCAATAGTATAATGCATTGAAGAATATCAAAGTTTTGGACAATGATTAAACAATGTTGGCTCTAAGCAGATATTTAAAAAAAAACATAATTTACATTTACATTACTTTAGTAAAAAAATTAGTCGATATTCATTGATGCAGGGTATTACAGGAATGCACCCTTGTTGATATACACAATATTCCACTGTGACAACTATTGTTTAATTTAATAGTTGATACAAACAGTAAAACATGTTATAAACTTTACAATGCTTTAATAACATTAACTACCATATTTTTTTTTAAATCTCTTTCTTATTTAAATCTCTTCAAATATCGAACATATAATAAAACGCAAACAAAATAAGACAGAAGTACTCTAAGAACGTAAATGGGCTACGTAAGAATGTATTCAAATAATTTTACAGCTTTAACGTGATCTATATTTAAAATACAAAAGTTTCTTCTTCAAGCAAACGTGCCTAAACTAAACACGATGCAGTATTTATTTTTCTCATTTCATGAAACAATTTTCTTATTTTTCAGTTATTTCTTGAAGGATATTTTAATATTAGCATTAAATTTTCCTCGAATGAATTATTTTATTGTAACACTTTTCGATCATAGATTCTCAGTTAACTATAAATTAATTATCAGAGTAAACTAGAAAATGAATTACTTAAAAAATTAAGTATCGTTTATAATTTGATAAGCTATGTGTGTATAATAAGACGTTGCTTATTAAATAATAAATGATAAAGTTAGGTTAAAATTATATTGTTAAAGAATATATGTATAATATGTATTCTTATAGAAAAAATGATAAATAATTTATTTAATGATAATTTTAATATACTATATCATTGTATCATGACATATATAAATAACTTATTGCATTTATAGCATAACATAATTTAAATCACATATAAAAAGTTACTGCAAAATTTGTTTAAATTAATGCCAAAATTGTATGTCCTAAATAAATTATTTTGAACACATCTGTAAAAGGGATTTATTTCGTGGACTTTCATTTTTTACTTTTAAAATATTTTATTTTAATTATTAACGGTGGTTTGTTTTCAATTTAATTTTTTACTATTTTTACTGCATTGATTTAAATAATATTTTTCATAAAGTTCCAATGAAAAATGTTTATTTCAATTAGAATTTCGGAATATTATATAATTTTATGAAAATATGCTTATACTTATATAAGTGCTTACAAAGGTTATATTTATAAGTTCTTAAAAGTTAATATATAATAATATTTTACGCACACACGTAAATAGCCATGTAATTTAGTATGTAATTAAAATAAATTTTTGAAAACTGAGAAAACAATAATAATTTTTTTTTATAAATGCTCGTTCGCGAACTGCTTGAATTAGGAAATTTTTATAGTTTTTTATTTATATGTTATTAAAACAAAAAATGGACTGAACTATTTTTCTAAGTTACTTGAATTGTTTGAAGTTATTTCAATTAATTTTTTTTATTTTTATACAGTTATTTTAACATTTTTAAATGGCAGAGACATTATTTGATAACTAAAAATATATTAAAAAATATATTTAGAATTATATTGTACAGTGTACTTCTTACGGAAAAAAATTACATAAAAGAGACACGTATATATATAACTTTATATTATACATAAAAATCATCTACTCAAAATTATAATAAGAAAATTATACAATTATTTATCTTTTTATGTACATTATATTTCCTTATATAAAAGAAGCATAGAAATATAATGTCATCATCTTATA
The DNA here is from genome assembly GCA_026290005.1 of Latrodectus geometricus. Lineage (NCBI taxonomy): Eukaryota > Metazoa > Arthropoda > Arachnida > Araneae > Theridiidae > Latrodectus > Latrodectus geometricus. The sequence continues at coordinate 23,788 of JAPDSC010048814.1, forward strand.
ATTAATAAAAACTCTAATTTACGTAACACATTAAGATATCCTTAAAAAAATTGAAAAATTATATATATGTATTTTTTAATTTAAACACAAATATTTATTTTAAAAAACATATTTTAAAAAAAAAATATTTACCAGAAATTTTCAGTCACATACACATTCATTTCATTAAGACATTAGATGATATCAACACCATGGATCAACGCACTTTTGTTTAGAAGAAAAAAATCCCACGCGTTCCCATTTTTGTTTCCATTCCGCTGTTATCACTTTCGTCAATCAACCCGACTGAGACAAATATAGAAATGCGAACTCGTCACAACACACAAACCTTTCCGCCGAAAGGCGGGAATGAGCGGAAAACAAAAAAGAAACGAAGGTATCGAAGAACTATTTATAACCGCGCAGGCTCATAGTGTCCCGGCGGAATGATACAGAATAATTCCCAGCCATTAAAAAAACATCCATTAACTTATTTTCTTCTTTCGGCAGATCGAAGTAAACAATGCGTGTGTGTCACGACGTCGGACTGAAAACCGACTGACTGAATGACATGTTCAGTAGTTTGCGATTTCACTCGCGGTCAGCCATGCAAAGAAATAGTGGGTGTGACAAGAGACCAGGAAAGAGTGATTACTGAATGACATCCCACGTAGTATACTTTTAGACTTTTTTTTTTTAGTGTTTTTGATTTTAGATAAAAATGTTCTTATTTAAAAATGGAAAAATAAGGATGTTCTTTTGTCAACAATAAAGCAAATATAATGACAAAAATGTGAATTTAATTGTCCTACAATAAAATGACAAAACCGAAGTAAATGTGGAAAAGGTTTAAATGGAAAAACTAAAGCTGTAGTTCCCATACTGGAACAAAAATTAAAAAATATTTTTGTTAGTATATTCAATTACAAATGATAATATTACTTAATAGTACATTTCTTATATAATTACACTAGTTTTTAACATAAGGGAAAATATCTATTATTTTTGTGACAAAACTTCAATGTGAAAAAAATCCAGTCACTTTGAAAAATTTGAAATTAAATATTTAAAAAAATTACGTCAGTATTTTCATCCATTATCTTAATGGTTTCTCATATTATAATTTATTGCGCAAGTTAATCTTTATTTCAAGAATTCTTTTTCCAAAAATAAATATTATATATATTTCAATTGTGCAAAAACATTGTGTACAAAGTGATATTCTAAAATGTGTATTTTTAAATTGTATATTCTTCAAAAAAGTAATAAAATTCCTGTATAAAATGTAATTTATTTCTATTGGATTAAGATAAAGTCATGTAACTCTAAATAAACAAAAGACTATGGTACAAATATAGAAGTTATTCAAAAATTGAAGGAAACTTTTCAATAAATTTCAATTTTGTGCCGTATTTTATTAATCATACATAATATTTACTGCCTATTACATAACAAAAAGAGCAAGAACTTCGCTTTGAATTTTAAGAAATTCATATCTAAAATATAAATACTTGGGTGGTGAAAAAGAAACACGGTACATAAAATGAAAAATCTCATTCAGATCTACTTTATGTTAAATCATGAATCAAATGATATTTTAGTTATGAATGGGTGTTTCATTGAAACGTTTTGTTGAAAAGCTTTTTGGAAGCATGTTTGTATAAAAAAAACTGATTTTTATACCATTTTGAACTATTTTATGTTTAAGACAAATATAGAAATTTAGAAAATAGGTATGTAGGTAAGATTCAAATATATTTTAATTAGTAAATATGAATAAAATGTACTATTTTTTAATAGAGTTGTTGGATTGTAAAATAATTTAAACTTCGTCAATGTGTTATAGTTTCATCGGAATGGTAAAATTATAATTTTGTATCGTTTCAGAACAACAGACTTGCGAGACAATTTAAAACAACTCTGCATTGGAATAATTTAACATATATTTATTATTCAATAGCGCATTACATTTTTTGCTTCCGAAACAAAGGAATATTTATGATATAGCTATCCTCGTTAGAAAAACATTCTTTCACTGAGTGTCCTGAAAGTTTCTTTTTAGAAGTATATTAAAATTAAAAATCGTTTTTTATATTCATATTTCGATTTTTATAGTTCAACACTTTTGCTTCCTTTGAAAATTTGTATGGTATATGTATGCACTAAAGTTCATACTAATGATACTAAAATTCAGAATTTTAAAAACTTTATTTTACATTTATGAGATACAATCAAGTGTAATATATTTAGAATGTTCCTATACATTTTCTAGTTTAAATTTTTGAGACACATTTTGATATTGTGTGCAAAATATAATGACATCTCATTTATATTCTACAAATGTATTTGGTCTGTATTTATATTAAAATCTGTCGAAGGTCATTACTAATAATCATGTTAGAATTTAAATATTTTAATCAACCGTAGAAAAGAATATAAATGCTTGCAATATTTTTTGTTATTTTATGTGGCCTTTAAATATTTTCAATAACTTTATAAATAAGATATTTTGAAACTTGTAATTTTGATTATAAATTCATACAAATTGGTTTCTGTTGGATATTTTTCAAAGGATTCTTCAATAGAAAAATTGATTTCATTGATTTTGAATTTATTATCTATTGAATATTTCATATTTTAAGGATAGTATCAGTTATTCTAATTTGAATCTGCGGTAAATCAATTTTGAATTATTTTTAAAGACAATATTTATCAGGAATAAAGTAAATTGAACTATTAAAAATATTAGTAAGGGTAAAATAATTAATTTTTTTTAAATTTTTAAATATTTTGCCCGTATTAAATTTAATCTTTCAGTCTTAAAGTAACTGTATTATGGAGCGATGCTTAAATGTCTGAGTTCAACTTTTGTTGCTTTGCTTAAGAGTTAGGAATTAAAATAACAAAATACGATATTAATTTCTATTTGCTAATTATGAATTAATAAAGTGAGTTGAACTATTTAATTAACTAACTAGTTTTATTACACTTATAATCATGAAAACTATTAATTTAAATATTTTTACAAATAAAAAATGAAAGTGTTTTTGATAGTATTATTTTGTCTACAGTATACATTTTTTGTATTATTGAAATAGAGTGATTTTATACTTCTTTTCAAATCAGAAAAACATAGTGCATTTTTATGTCTAACTGTAGATTTTAAAGAAAGCAGTTGAAAAGAAATATGTGTAATGTTAAATGTATACTCGTGAATTAAAATTAATTTTAATAGTATAGTAGAATGTAACATATTTATCTCATAATATTGAGTTTTATATTATTATAAACTGGAAAATGTGCAGTAATACTTGAATGATGAATAATAACTTTTTTTTTTTAAAGTTATCTTTAGAATTTTTCTTAAGATCTTTTTAGAAGTAACTTTTAGAAGTTATCTTAAGTAATACTTGAAACATAATTATTTTGGATCAAGTCTAATGTATTAAATTACGTTGTAATTATAGTAGATACTCTAAATGACTATTTTTTCTCTATTGTTAGTAGGGAATAAAACTACAAATGTCTCTTGATTTTAATGAAGAAATATTACAAAAATTTTATTAAAACTTTATGTGTATTAAAATGATAAAAGTAAATTCCTACAATAATGTGGTTATCATAATTGCCAAATATAAGCTTATTGCACAGTTCTAATTATTTTATATTAATATTGAATATTTTATTAAACATTAATATTAAACATTTTATTTTATATTAATATAAATAAAACTATAGTAAGGGGAAATTTCGTTCAAATTGTCATCTACATGAAAGAATTATGACTGATACGGAACATTTTTCACAGCATGGATTTCTAAAATACAAACCACTCTAGGAAAAGTTAAATTTTCAGAAACATATAATCTTTATTAGTGAAAGTATTTTATTCTTTCCACAACAAATTAGTTACGGATGACTAAAAATGACAAATGTTATAAGCCGCAACGATTTATTCAGGTGCGGAAATGGCCTTCATGAGAATTCCGCTAAATTCACATTATGATCCATTAGCCCAAGGCCAACTTGGATTGATGCATAGTATAAATTAATTATGTGATAACCCTGATTTGATAAAAATTAGAAGACCAAAAATAAGATTATTTATCTATAAACAAAATTAGATATCATAAGTAAATAATCATTTCTAATCGTATCCCTTATTTGCTGGGACAATGTGATAAATATTACTGTTTCTAAGCATTATGAAAACTTGCCAATTTTGTTTACTATAAAAATATATTGCACTGTGTATATATAAAAAAAAATTTCACTCAAATATTTATATTCTTGTCGGTAAATCTTAAATAAATTTATTGATTTATTTAAGATTTTTCGTCTTAAACACACTTTTCTTTATTATTTTTTTTTTAATTTTTAATAAAAAAGTGTGTTTCAATTCTTATTTTATTGCTAAAAGTAGATTTAATTGTATTTAATCTTTCAATAAAGAAAATCAAAGAAATATTAATATTACTTATAAAAATACAATAAACTATATCAATATTTTTTAAGATTCATTCAAATACGATTAAGTACATTAATTAGTACTTTTCAATTTTCGAAGAATAAATATGAATATATTTTAAAAACAATTTTCTTAATTTTAGTTTTGTTTTTCTCTGATTTTAAAGCAGTACTTAGAAACATTTATGATGATCAAGAAATTTTTAATCTGAAAAATTTGTGGATAAAAATGATTTTTCTTTTTTTTAATTTTAATTTAGTAAATATGATGATTTATTTATCAGGACTTTTTAAATACAATTTCATATTATTTTTTTGAGTTTCTGTATTTGTAACAAGTATGTAGAGTTTATATTAAGCAACTTTCAATTTTACTATCAAAATTTCTCCTTTTATTTTGTTGGTGGCTCTTCGTGCAAATAGCACTAAGCAATGACATGATTATGTTATTAGTAATGTCCATTACAATTGCAGTCGGATTGAACCAATCACGAGCTCGCTGCTTGAATTATACTAGGTGGCTCTGACTGTTTAAAAATTATATGAATCATCTGAAAATACTGTATCATACCACTCGAATGTCATTGTATACCTCAGTTGGTTCCATTGTTCTTAACTAAATTATAACTTTCTAAAAGCGCCATTAATGTAAGGTTGAAGATGCAAAACAGCATATAATTGTCCGGTTCAATAAGGAAAAATCAAGACATTCTGCTCTCGCCATAAAACTTTGAAGGAACGCATCATCACTGGATCTATTGAATCATGTACATTCATAATGTTTAAACCTTAACATTCATGTGTTTTTTATAGCTTGATAACACTTGCAAACATGAATTCTTTTAAAATATTCACTCAAATACATTTTAATATAGGCTAGATTATATGCATCAAATTACGTCCTGACTACACAATGTAATTAAAAATTAAATAATATCAAATTAATTAATGAAAATTAATAAACTTTCAATATATTTTGAGAGGGACAAACAATTACATTTTATTATAATAAGCAAAATAATAGTCAACAACTTATTAGAAACAATTTTATGAAATATGTGTCTTTGAACATATGGCTTGCATAGCAAAATTTTTTTTTGGTGATATATAATGCCGGCATAAATTAAAAGGATATTTTTAGACCAGATAAAAAAATTTTTTTGACCATAACTCTTTTTCAATAAAAACTAAAATCTCAAATTATGCTCGGTTTACTCATAAAATTAACTGCTAAGAATTAATATACCACAATTTTGCAAGCATAAGTTTCATTTTAATTATTGATACACGATTTTAATAAAAATAATTTTTAATTTCAGCCAAAAGACTAATTTTTCAAGGAAGCTCAACTGGGTCAACATTAGATTTCAGATACATGAAATAAAGAATTTCAGAGAAGTGTGACTTTGCTTAAAATCAGAGATTATACAGGATTGCTTTTCCTGCGAGATAATGATGATTGAATGAAACAAAAACAGGAAGAAGGAAACTGTGACCTATTAATTTTTGCGATATGATAATTGAGTTTCATGGATTGGATGTGTAAAATATTCATATAAAAAGATATTTTCAGGGAGTTTTATAAAAATTATGTAATTAACAAAGTAATTTCGGAATCAAAATGTAATTTGTAGCATGTGTCTGCATCTGAAATCTCGCATTAGATTTTGACTACATTAAGATCAATGTTGTCAAAAATTGTCTTAAATTTTTTGAATATGTAGCTGGAATTTTTAATAATCTTGATAGCTTTCTTTGTAATAGCAATTATCCGAGCGGCATTCTAGTTTGTCTATAGAAAGATAAGAATTAGATCTTAAAAAACGGGGGAGGAAAGTGATTGTTTCGACTACATAAAACAAGTTTTTTCAGTGTTTTCTGGTTATGTCTTAATTATTTTGCAAAATCGATTGCAAAATTTGATAAAAGTATTAGTTATTTCATCCCATAAGAAAAAGGTATGTCGGTTTTGTACTGGTGGTTTATATTATCTAAAAAGACTTCTGATGAAATATCATAATGTAGCCTATATATATAGGCTACATTATGATTTTCCATGAGAAGAATTAAGACAAAATCAGTGACCTTTATTTGCACAAATACTATCCATATCATGAGGTATCCAAGGAAGCATATCAATTTTCACTAGATTTTAGTATTTATAACTAAGCAATTATTTATATGTTTCAATAAAAAATAATTAATTTATAAATTAAGGATTTTTAATGGAAAGAAATAAGTAGTAGCAATCTGAGAATATTAACGCAACTGAATCCTACTACTTGATAAGCTATCAAGAGACACATAACTGTAAATAACAGCATCAGAAAAGTCTTTCGTATGATGAATTTTTGATGTTCACGTTAACTATTATTGATACTGTGACAAGTTCTTTTATGTCCAGAATTAGATTAAACTTTTTGTATCACTTGAAAATTATGGGACGTTACTTATTTTGAATATTTAGGAATTTGTTTAACTTGCTAATAAAACTGAAAGTTATTTGCTTAAAATTTGGTTTTAGTTTGATGCTTAAAATAAGTTTTATTTAAGGCTTCTGTTTTTATTCTGAGTTTTGAAAACATAAATATTTTATTTTTGTATTTTGGGTCAAAATTCAAATAAAGCATTCCCATTCTGTTATAAAATTTTTAGTACTTGTGTGTTGAATGTGGAAGAGATGAATTTTAAAAATTAATTTTTTTTTTAAGAAACGTACTTGAAACATGAGGAAAATAAGAAAAATAGGAAATGTGTGTGCATGAAAGTTTTATTGCTTACGAAGACTAGATGTTTCCATTTATTTCTTTATGTATTAGTTGATACACATATGTGCTATTTTATACGTTTATCTGATATTGGGTAGGAATATTTAACTTGTAAGATTTCTGTAAAATAATAAAAACTATTGAAATCATTTTATTATAATATATGCTCAGTTAATTAAAAGTCAAAGGCCTTAAAAAACAGTGTTGTTTATGTTTTTTAATTAAAGTAATTGGAATGAAAATCCTGCTTTAAAAATGATTTGCTTAAAATTACATGCTTCTACTCAATAAAGTAAAATCCAAGTATTGTAAAATCCATGATATTGATAAATCCTGGTTTTAAAAATATACGGTTTTCTGAGCTGCTCGGTTGTTGACTGTTGCCTGGTAGTTTTACATAGGATTTTTTTTAAGTTTTACGTCACTGCTAGATTTATTGAAATCCAAGTTAGCGCAGAAGACTATGTCGCGTTTACGTTATTGATTTAGCTTTATTATTTGCTTGTCCATACCTGCTCGGTAGCATTACATATTATAGCATTTTTAAAATGCGTGCCATTGGTCGATTGACTTGAATGAAATATTTAGAGAAAGGACCAGGCACATGTAGTTGGTCAATCAGAAGTAATTTTTTTTTACAGTTATTTCTCATTTTGCTTTATTATATGTTTTCTGAAAATGCGAGAAGTGAATTTTCTAACAGTTTGTCAGGATTCCTATCTGTAATAAAGGAAAATATTTGTAAAATAAAAAGAACTATTTATAGATGCAAAAATAAGTTATTCAGGCTGGCGTGAGTATGTTGCAACCTTAGGCATTAAAACTGGATTTTGCGCCAAATTTACTTTAAGTAATAACATTTTACATGATAATACAATACCGTTGGTTATAATTCTTCTAGTCAGGAGGCAATAAATTAGACTCTCCTATTATAATTTTATTATTGTTTTTAATTGGCGTGCATTCTTGAGGAAGTAAGTACATTAGCCCATTTTCCGCAACAAGGCCAGAAACTGCTACTCATTTTATCATTACCCAGTGGACACCTATGAACTAAGTCCCGGAGGTACAAGTAGCATCACCCACGCCACACCACCACAAACCCGTTTATAAGGCTGGCCACATTCATCCATCATCTGAGGAAAGGACAAGAAACACAGAGAGAAAGTACATCCATGCCCAAGCCGGGATTCCAATGTCCTCCCTATCCGTAGTCAGTTAGCTAACCACTAGACAGGCTGTGCGGCAATGTTAAAAATATTTTTTCTCAAATTAAAATTGTTAACATTTACACCGATATGTTGTTGCCGTTATATTTGTTGACGGCACTTCTATTATCAAGTGGTTTGATATTAATATCATGTGATGCAACATTTCAATTAAATAAAAAATTGTGAGTCACTTAATTTTTCAATTTACTTAATTTAACCATGAAATATTGTGTATATCGAATAGTAACGTTTACCTTGATAAAATGCAGGGTAAAAATATCATAAATTCCCCCAAACAGAAATTTCATGTTGAATTCCGTGCCTATAATTTTAATACAATTAAATTTTATTTTCCGTATTACACGATTAAGTATTTTCAAATTTAGATTAACTGATAGGATTAAATAATAAAGAAACCTTCTAATAAAAGACAAATTATTTAATAACATGTAATCAGATTGATCACATGTAATTAAATAATTACATGTGATCAATGTACTGTGTACATGTGATCAATGTATACTTCATATTTTTATATTATGTTTTTAATAATTCCTTGTTTGATTTTAATAGTAAAGACACTGATAGAAATTAATGGTCTTATTACTTGATTGATAACTTATTTAAGTTTAATTGTTTCTTCATTAGTCAGTTTTAATTATAAAATTATAAACTTGTGACAAATAATGAAATAAATATTGGAGTCACATAGTTTTTTATTTTATTTTAAGCAAACAAGCTTTAATTATGGTAAATGTGTCCAATTTTTATTTGCAATGGTGAAAATATAAAGCGGAAAAAACATATGAAACTTGATAAAGCAAAAAAACATGAAGTCGGAAGAAAAACAAATTGTTTCTCAAAGACTTGAACACAGATTTTAATCCACTTTTATTGCATTGAAGCGTTAAATGTGTTACTAGTTGATGTTGTTGCGGAAGTGACGTTCCATTGCTCTTGAACTTGCGACAAACGATGGGAAGGGACCGTTTCCTGCATCCGGATATTAGACGTTGATTGAATTCAGAAAGAACTGTTGTTCACAGGTGATATAAATTTATTTTTTCGAAACTTCTTTGTGTTAAGAAGTAATGCACAGAGTGATTTCGGAGGCATGTTGTGTCAGACATTTTTGCCTTGTAATTTGTCTCAAAATAATAAATTAATTGGATAATCATTGCCCTGAGTTATTTGCAAGTAAGGAAACTTAAATTTAACAAAATTTATTTTAAGATATAACTAAACGCTTTCAAAATATCTAATATCATTCCTAAACTTATAATAAAATTTATTCAAAAAATTATTATGCATAATGTTTTTATAATTTACGAATTAAAAAATTAAAACAATTCATGTGAAATTATAATTTTAACTTTGAAATTATAATTTGAAATGTTTTGCATGCATTTATTTTCCAAATTTATTGCTTACATAATTTTAATTTAATTTTTTGCATGATTTTTAACAGTTATACATTATTTTAATTTAATAGTTAAAGTAAGTTATAATTAGCAATTATTATTTTTTTATTATTCAATTACATGTTTTTTTTCTTAAATGTTAATATTCAAATTTTTATGCATTTCGCGCGTATTGTCTTTATGTTATGTTAAATAACTGCAAATGTAAACTTAGAAATCAACTATTTCTAGTACTGAAGTCAATAAAAATAAATGAAACTAATTAATTCTTATAATTTTTTTCCTTTTTTTAATATTTTATCAATTTTTTCCTACTTGAATTTCTTAATATCCTAATTACCAGCATATGTGAAGTCTTAAGAATAATATGTATCACAAAGCAGGAATCTCTCTATATTTTCTTAAAATTTGCGAATTTCCAGTTTCTTTTACTATAGAAACTTATAAGTCAGTTTGCACTCATTTTGAGACAATCAGGAAATAATCCTTTTCTTTAAATGAAGATTTAATGCTATATTTTCTTCCATTGCTCATACATAAGAAATTCTCTGATTATACGCAATGAAAAATACAAGCAATAATTTATCAACTGTTTAAATATCTGCATCAATTTATTCAGTAAAGTTAATGTACAATATCAAAATTTAATTTAAATTTTACTTTCTAATAAAAATGTATGGATAAATAAAAATTAAATAGCAAAAAATATGATGTACTTTCAATATAATAGAACCATTACATAAAGTTTCAGAATAACTAGAATATAATGTTTCTACGTTAAGATGTTTTTCAAAGTAAATCTCTCAGCAGTTTCGATTTAAATAAAGTTTGCTTATATTTTCATCTTGACAACACTTACCACCAAAAATTAAAAGAAATTTATTTCAAATACTTTTTAAATATTGAAATAGTAATATTGTAATTTTTAGTCACGAAAATACGATTTTATTGTATATTTATTATTATATTATAAATAAAACAAGATGATTTTATTAAAACATTTTATAATTATTATTCATTTATTTAATTTAAAGTTATTAAAAAACTGTGTACGATTAGAATTAAAAATTCTTAATGTATTTCAATCTAAATATACATCAGTGAAAATATTAACTTTAGACATAAGAAACAAATTATAGTTACTAAAACTTTCATTCTATTAGAATAATTATTATTTTTAGAAATTTAATGATAATTTAATAATAATCTTATAACTGTTGTCTTTGCAATGAGACAAATTATTCTTTTTGTTATAGTTTATAAAATAATTACATAAAAATCAATTATTGTTTTGTAGTGTAATTTTTATTATAACTTATGTCTTTTATGTATAACTGGATTTCAATTTGTTCCACTTCTAATGCTTTACACTTGATTTATAAAAGCAAAATGCATTTTCTCTTTTACATTCAAACTTTCTAAATACAATTTCATTTGAAGATCTATTTCTGAGATAGAAATATGTCAAAATAATTTTGCTTTCAATGTAGTTGGAAAAGTTTTCTGGAAAGTATGTTCTCAAATCAATAAAAGGAATATTAGGAAATTCTTTAAACCATACATTCATAAATATGTTTTCAACATTTGAAGCCATGTTGTTCTGATATCAAGTGTTCATAAACTTATCTTTAGAATAGAAATTGATACATTTCACAGAAGTATTCCCATAAAGAAGTAATTTAAGTCTAAATATTTTCCTGTGAAAATTGTTCAGATATTTTTCTCGTCCAAAGATTCTCATTCTTGATTTTTCAAATTAAGGCACTGAATTGAGATTTCTTATACGCTTAATACGCAGAGTAAGTGGTTAATTCCTTTTCATACACAAAAGCTCATGGTAGAAACTAATATATTTTTAATTAATAAAGCCTATATCTTATGTATAATTAAATAAACGTGAATCAGTTTTTTTTTGAAATTAGGATGCAATTGCAGCTATTTTTTTACTAATTAATTCGTTAAGTTTACTGAACATGGTTCCAACGAAGGAAATTTATAACATATTTAACAAACTGTATTTATAACAAAATTAACTCTTACTTCTCAAACTTTGTTATCGATACTATTTTTTTTATTTTGTTTAAAATACTTAGATAATGTTAAAATAGGATTGAAAAAAATATGCTAAATAAAATAAAAAGTAAAGAAAAATAATAGCTCCTCTCAGCAAATTTATTCAGAAATAAAACTGCATTTAAATGAATTTATATTGAAGTATTTTGTTTATTTTATGTTGATAAGTATAATTTAGATTATATTTAGGAAATGGTTTTAAGAAATATAAAGCAAACATCATGGAAAAAAAGTTTCTATACTATTATATTTCACAACTATACGCAATACATTTGCATAATGGCACTACTAGCCTCAAATATAGTATCAACAATTGCAAAATTTTACCATTAAGTCAAATATGAGATTGTAATATTATATTTTATCTTTTTTTTTGCCTTAAGCAAAAATGTTAAAATGTGGTAAAATATGTATGTCCAAAATGGAATGGGCTTAACTAAAAACCACCTTTTAATTGTATTATGCACATTATTAATAAAAATGTCAATTTAGCAAGAACTTATTCATCAAAATTGAACGTTTCCTAATTTCCTTAAACATATTTTATTACAATTGGGTGAATATCACATTTAGAAAATGGGATCAAATGCAGAAAATTGTTAACTGAACCAGTCATACTGGTTGTTTTTATTAAATAAAATAGTATGTACAGTAAATATTCGATTCTTGGAAAAAATTTTAAAAAAATCTATCTATGTCTTCAAAATTTATTGTAATTTATTCATGTGCCATCATGAATAATTATAATATTAATTATACATTATTGCTTTAATTTATAGTATTTTATTAAAAATTAAGGTATTAATGTAATTTGAAATATTTTGCCAAATATTCATTTCTTGTCAATACATTCCTTTGAAAGCCAACCAAAAGAGTATTTGATGAAATTATGACAAGATAATTCCATTTTATCTAGATATTAAAATATTGGGATACATTAAGCGTTTATTTTGAAAAAGCTTGCATTTTATTTCATAAATTAGATAATTCTTTAAAGTTCTTAAAGATGTTGCATTTGAAATATACAGTTTATTTCAGATAGAATCAAAGAGTTGTTTTGAAGGAAATAAACATTTTCAATAAAACTGAAAAACTGCCCAATAAGGAAATATATTTTTAATATTTTTTTGAATTCAAATTCTTAAATATATATTTTGTAGCTATTTGTCGAGTAAACATAAACTAGGTTTCCTTTGGAATCAAAATCCTTGAAAAATGTATGCACATTCTAATAAATATTAGTTCTGAATAACGCATCAAGGCTTCCTCGAGCATATCTTCCTATCACGATATGCAGTAAGAAATGCAATAATGGTATGCTGCATGCGAATGACGCACAAAATATCTCCGCAGTGAAAGGATCATCCAATACATAAATGGACGGAAGTAGTGAGAGAATCGTGCTGTTGATGATACGATACAAAACCTTACTTCAACAGAAAGAACACTGTAAACTTTGGTAGCAGTTTATCCTTCTACGTGATTTCAGGATGATCACGCAATTGGCTTCTTTTTCCATAAAAATGGCGGATACATTTTTTCGCCAACATCAAGAGTTTTGACTGCAATGTCAGTTTTTTTTCCTCCTTCTGAAAGAACACATCAGTGGATTTGGAGCCCCATGTTTCGTTCTTATTTCTAAGATGACGTGATTGGCATGAAATGACATTTTTCTGCCGGGAGCCAGTGGAAGAAGGCAGCTCCCACATCGACTTACCTGATAGGTTTCTGAGTGCGAATCGACAGTTTGTTATTTTCCGGATAATTTTTCATTTACTTTTGATATGCTCTGTCTGGCAAAATAATCCCAATATAAGTTAAAAGAATGTGGGAGGTTATTTTTGGGCGTAGCAAAAGAAATAATGCGAAAATAATAGACAGTTCTTTGTATAGATATGTTCCATATAGTGAATTTTCAGGGATAACGTTGCTTTGCAAATAATTTAAGGGGATTCGTTGGTTTAATTTATTTTTAAATATTTTAAAAACAAAAATGTACTGATTCTGTACAAGAAAAGATATTTATTTTCTCTTTATATTGTATATTAAAAAATAGTCCTTTAGTAATTTCATGAGAGTGACATTCTATTTGAATAAAAAATATAGTTCTTAAATTGAGTTATTTGACAAGTTGCATATTCTTCAAGAATATGTAATTAAATCCTTTTTTATAAGTTTCATAAGTCAAAAGAAAACTTTAATATTTCATGTAGTTTTTTATCAAATAAACTAGATGATTACTTTTTCATTTGAAAATAATTTGAAGGTCAGTGAATAAGAATCAAAGATTTGCAAATTTAAAAACAAATTAAGTAATAAAGCATCATAAATTATAGTGCTTTGCTCTAACACAACGCCTAATGTCCAAGTTCGACCCCTCTCATAACAAACATTGATTCAAATCTGCTTTCTAAAAACAATGAATGTTTGTAATCCATTATTTAATTTAGAGGCAAGAATTAAAAATAATTTTCTCTGGACATTCAATAGATAACATTTTAGGAAGGTATTCTGATTATGATGTGGACACGGAAAGCTTAAAAAATTCTTAAGATATTCACATAATGACTTTGCATTTAGATATTTTATAAAATTCTTATACCTTGCCTTAATTTTGTAACCATAACACACGATTATATTTATTTGATCTCTCATGTTTGATCAGCTACAGAGAGAAGTAAATAACTAAATCCCATATTATTGTGGTTAAAAATAATACTATATTTTTTTCTTTACAGGTAATTTTTTTGTGTTTTCGAGGAATTTTCTTTAATAAATAAGTGTGAATTGTGTTTACTTTTCGTACAATTTCTGTTTAATTCGTTAAACATACAATATTGAAGTCTTCATTTAACTTCAATTGTTGCTCCCATAAAATTTAATATATTATTACAAATAAAATTTTTCCTTAATACAAAGGTAAAATAATATTACTTAAAAATTGGATTATTGTCAAAGCGAAAGATATTTTAAAAACATTTATCTTTATATCGATGCATGCTAAGCAATTTATGACTGCTTTATCTGCAATGTTTACAAGGGAAGAAATTTCCTGATAAATTAACGACAGAAATAATTCACTTAATTACAGAAAACATCAAAATGAATAAGTATTAAAATATGTTTACCTGTACTGAATGACAAGTAAATTAAAGTTAAATATATTGCATATGTATATTATTTTGAATATAAAAAAACTTAGCTTATATCATATCATTTTAGAAATATATAAATGACACAAATCTATAGAAAAATAATTTTTTATAATAATTTAAATATATATATTTTAAGCTAAATATTTTCAAGAAAACTGACAGAATTACACACATTGACAGAACATTGACAGAATTATGTCAAATGTGACGTATTTTCTTTATCAGAAGAAAAATCGGTTAGTATGATATTTAAGGAATATATATATCGAATGGGATCATCTATGATTCACACCCTTCATTCCGGTTTCCGGCTAGATTCACTCTATTTTCTCTTATTCCGTAATCACCATTACCGGGAATCGTAATCTTTTCGCACTTCCGTCAGAGAGAATGTTTGCATTCCGTACCAAAGAAAATTATTCAGTCAGGCATTCGTCAGCATATCAAAAGATAACAGCCTACGCGATATTCTTTTCGCAATTTACGTGAAAATATGCAAATACGAATTTCCTTGGGTGTAGATTATAAATAATATACATCAGCGATACTTTATTTTATAAGAAAATAATATATATATATATATATATATATATATATATATAT
>JAPDSC010048827.1:0-10697 GCA_026290005.1 Latrodectus geometricus
GCATAAATTCGTATTTTTATATTTCTCTATTGTTTGTGTTCATATTAAACATCAAATACTATACTTTTACTTTTATACTATACTTTTAAAAATAATTAAAATATCAAAAAGTATTCATAAAATAATTGAAAACAATGAAATAGAGAAAACTGTGACAATCGTTATGAGAAAACACTGAAAAGTAACATTACATTGCAAAAGTACATGACAAAGTAATCTTTGTACGGAAGTATATACTTTATACTAAAGTACTTTCTCAAAGGAAAATAGTGTCATTCATGTTATGAAAAGTTTGAGTAAATAATTCAATTATATGAATATTATAGAAGCTGAAAAGAATAATGATTAGAGCCTTAGAGAATGGCAATTTATAAAAAATTAAGAAATAAAAAATAATAAAAACCTAATAAAAATGCAATCTTATTGCATTTAGATCCAAGCAAATAGAGCTATCGGTTTATTAAAAATTGTGAAATGAAAAAAGAGAATATTTATTCAAGAACTTATACTGGAAACTAGAAAATATAGGTATTGTTCTTGGAAATAACTGGATGTCTCAAGCGTTCATGAATTTCTAAGCCTCTACACGCCATGTATGAGAATAATAGCTTGTAATATAACTTTCTTCTCTCACAAGGGTAGTTATTTACTATGTCTTAAATCAAGACAAATGGGAACATTTAAAGAAAGCAATGAATATTTGTAAAGTATTTACACTAGTAAAATACCTTTGCATTTTTCTGAATATTTAATATGCTTTCTAACTCGTTTCTATTTTCCTTCAATTCTAATGTCTACATAATATATTTTTTAGTTAACTATTATTACAAACCTATTTTTTTAAGGAATGTGATCTGACTTAATTTAAAATCAAAATATCTAATTTTCATGTGATGGAAAATTTTTAATGAGAACATATCACTGATTCGAATTTTCTTCATTTGAAAATATTGTTTTCTTTAACTTTTGATTTATTTAAAACATAATTTTTTTGTTATTTCTGAAAAATAGTATTAGCAAATATTGAACATAAATTCTCCAATGTAATCGACACTAAACAGGACTCGAGGAAATTATTAAAGGAATATGCAAGATTCCAGTGAGCGATACTATTATGATGACTGGGTGAAATGCTTGTGAATACTGGATCTGTCATAATTTAGCATTCATTATCTTTTCACAACATCAATTAATTCTAGCGTCTACAAAAGAATTAAATAGGAAATCAATTTTTTACAATACAGTCTGTTTTTAAACTTATTTCAATATGAAACTTAAAATATTTAGTCTTAATTATATAGTAATCGGATAAATACATATTTCTTATTAACTGGAAAAATGAATTGTAAAAAAAAAAAAAAAAACTTAATGCCTTAAATAGAAAATATTCCCATAATAAAGTGAAAATAGCTTTATAAGACAAAACATTTTCTATAATTTAATGAGATAAAACCTACATATTCTGTGAATATTGATAATGATGCAATAGTGAGAGGATATATGAGATTCTCAAATTCCAATAATGATCTTCTTTGTCAGACGTTGAATGCACTGCTTCACTTGAACGATCTTCCAGGGAACCGTTATTACAACACTGCACTTCATTAGTTTACACCACCATCACTCTATTGGAATTTTCTGTTTGACGTTGCCTAAAATATCCAGCGACAGAATACCGAGCCCCCGCAGGCTGAGTTTTACACAAAAGGCGCAATTAAACGAAAGGACCATCACATTCTTCTCGTCAGCCGGGGAACACAAATGCTGTTTCACCTTCTCTCCGTGTAAGCTACTATCCACATGCAGCATTAACGAAACGAATTATTTTATTTTAATTTTTACTTACTTCTTCCTTTATTCGTACCTAAATTTTCTGTGGCTTGTACCGCTTATTGTCATGGATTCACTAAGGTTTCATAAATGCAAGAATATGTATTTCATGCATCATAATGACTAGTAAATTAAATTCCAGAAAGAATTCTAACAACACTAATTTTAAAGCAGAGTTGCATATTCTTTTAAAGAAAAACAATAGTTTTATAACACGCAAACAGTTATCGATGATTATAAAAACTATCATAGAATTGAATAATTTATCCAACTTATATTATTAACTACCTTACTGAAATCAAAATAATACCTTATAAATAAAAAAAATACTCACCAATAAAATGTTCAGCAACTGGCTTGCTTATAATGCCTTCTAACTTTGAGTTATATAACAAAGATTCATTTATTCTTGATACAATAACACACCTTCTCATTCTTAAATTTAAACACTTTAGCATGAAATTTGAATTTCAAATTATATTAATGCATACGAAGAAGCCAATTTAAAAAATTACGGTTTATATATTTTTTAATATTTTATTCTTAGGAGTCATTTATCAAAGGAAAAAGAAATTATCAATTATTTCTTTTAAAATCAAATATCCGTTATATATATTTTCTTATTTTTAATTACTGATTATTCTAAATGCAATATTGATGAATTACTTTGATTTCATCCATTATTTTCAAGAGTAATAATTTATCAGCTAGTTCTTTGATTGAGTCCAATAAATTAAAATCATAGACGCAATATCAGTCTTTGTTTTGG
Source organism: Latrodectus geometricus (assembly GCA_026290005.1). Classification (NCBI taxonomy): domain Eukaryota; kingdom Metazoa; phylum Arthropoda; class Arachnida; order Araneae; family Theridiidae; genus Latrodectus; species Latrodectus geometricus. The sequence goes on from JAPDSC010048827.1 coordinate 2,600, forward strand.
CAAACAGAGAATTTTCATTGTTACTTAAATGAATATCTTCTAAAGTAATATGAATAAGTGTATGGAGTACCTTTATAGCAAGAAAATAAGTTCATAAGTACAAATTATAGGTAGAATATACTGTTTAAACTAACAAAAAGTTATGAAATCTCTAATTTCTCTCTCTCTCAAATAATTACAACATTGTCTTCTTGTGATGGAAAATAGATTTCATCAATAATTAATTTCTTCCATTTGATCATTTTGAAAAAATCTTACAAGAAATTCGATAATTGCAATAAAGTAAAGCAAGTGAAATTCATAAAACTCCCTGATAAAGGACAAATTACAAGATTTACATTAATTTGCATGAAATCTCAATTTATAAAATAAAGACATGAATAATAAAATGTATCAGATAAAGTTTAAATGAGTTTTTATGGTAGAAACAACGTAGAATTTCTCAAAACAAAAATCGTGAGGAGCAGAACAAGACTCCAGTAAATGGAGGGCAAAAGTTACCAAAATACATAATAATTTAAAGCAAAGAACGCAATCAAAATCTAAATGACACTAGGACAGATTCAAAGATTATAAGCAGTAACTCGCGGTTCGATATATCTCTCACTAAACGCATAGATAGTAATAAAGAAGTTCTCTTTTATTTCCTGCAGTTCTAGAAAATAAAGTCGTTCTGAATAAACTATCGAAGTAAAACAGGAATAAATATTCGAAGCCAAAGAGAAAATTCGAAAAGGAATCGTTTTCGAATAGCTTGGAATAATATTAACAATTGCTTTATCGTTCCAGAATAAGAATCGCCTTAAGACAATGCGATTCGATGATTTTATAAAGAAAAATGAAGCGATGCGAACTGAAGTGAATTTACAAAGCAGACGATTTGTTTGCGTGCTTATTGTGGGATAAGCGATATTGTTGAATACATCAGTATTCACAAAATCCATTTTATATCATGTAATAAATGAGGCAACATGAATATTTGTTTAGAACATCCATCGTATTGAGAATAGGTGTGAGCCAAAACTTCCTAAATAATCTGCATCTTAGATAGGCTTAGGAAATATATACATCTATTTCTATGAAAAATATCCTTACTGTAATCAAAACTTTCAAAAAAAAATTTTTTATTTCAATATATTTTCTAAGTACCTCAAAAATCGTCTGATTAAGGTAGCAAAAGAGGGAGGAAGTATTTCAAATGCTGAATGAGTGCTTGTTGAATTTAAATTTGTAAGTCCTCTTCGCTCATTATGTTTATGTATTTTACCTGAATATATACCTATAAATATAATTTAAGAAATAATACAATATATAAAAGGATAAAACCATATAAAAGTATTTCAGAAACTTTCAAATAATATGTATTGATACGTATTATTTTTAGGGAGTTTAATAATTATTAAAATGATTTTAATTTATTTTTGAACTAAATATTTTGAAAAAAATTGTAAAACCAAATTAATATTCTGAAAAAATTTTAGAGGAATATAAACATATTTATATATCCTATTACAATTTGAAAAAGGTTTTTACTTTTTGTTCAACTAAAGATACATATAATTAAAAAATTAAATTAAAAAAGTAAAGATTGTTCGAAAGTATTAAGAATAGAATATCGTATAAAATAAATGAATTCATTTCCTTTTTTAATTTGCTCCACTTTATTTTTTTTTTTAAGATTTATTGAGACTTCTTAAAAATTATTCATCATTCAATTATATTATTGGTTTCTTGTTAATTAGCTAATTGTAAATAGTTTATCGTTTTTGTGACTTTAGAGTTTTGGGAATAACTAAATACCTCTTCCTGACAAAAGAAAATGTGAAGTGATTCTGGAAAAAGAAAAATATTTTCATTTAAGAATTCTGAGTCAAAAGTATAGTTAGAATGGTATTGGAAGGTTAATATTAATAGTTTTGCTTCAAATTATGAAAAGATTACACGATTTCAGACTAGACAAATTAATATGTTGCCGGCAATCAAGAGATAGATTCAGAACCAAGGTTACAGAAGCAATGGGTTTTCAATGATATCTATTGTAGCCTTGAAAAAAGGAGATCCAAAGAAAAATCACTTCATTTAATAAGCTATTGATTCCTTTAAACTTTTGATAGTTTCCTAAGCTCACTGCTTTTCAGAACATTGACAGTTTTAATTTATGAGGATTTTATTCAAAATCAGAAGTGAAGATTAGGATCTTGCATATGTTTGCTTAAATATTTTTGTACAATAATTTTGAAAATAAATAAATCATGGACTGAATGAATGAAATTAACAATTAAGCTATATTTTTTTATATACGTTTGAAGATATATTCTGTTAAACCATTATAAATTTTTTTTGCTCTTAGACATTTATCTAATATTTTTCTATTCCACAATAAAATTAAAAAATTGCACTCAATAGTAATTATTTTTCATAATAGTTATTGGGATATATATTATAAAATAATTGAAGCTCTATTTAATGCATAGAAATCACTTTAATAAATAAAGTATTGTAGACCACTATTCTGTAAACCTGTTTTGGATTCATCAACAAATAAGGGAAATTAAAACTAAAATTAAATAAGAACTTTTAACCATTGATATGATAACTTATAGAAGCATAAAAATGATATTTTGAATGAAATTTTAGATTATGATTAAAAAGTTGAGCATTAATAATATAATACAAACGGTCATTATAAACCAAGCTAAAGTTTTGCTTACTTTTATACTAATAAGTTTTTGAATTTTTGTTAATTTAAAAATGTATGAATTATTAATAAGGCTCACTCTAATGATTAACATAATACTATTGCTAACATATTAATATTAATTATAAAAAATATTATAACTTTAATAATAATATAACGAATGCATAAAATATATGATAAATTATAATAAAAATAAAAATAAACATTGACTGTTATAATTATATTTAAATAAAATGAAAGGACTTGAAGATTACTTTTAAAATACTTTTATACTTCATTTGACTCAGCAAGTTGCGTTTATAGCCGCCTACACAATTATTGCAGCAATACTTCTAAAGAATCCTTAAATTTCTCATTTCCTTGTAACAGCACATACCAAGTACGTCACCCCTTTTATTTTTATTGTTCTTTCACAGTTAATGGAAAAGTTTGGACCTTGGAATGGAAGGGCAACCCTCTTAAGTGAAGCCACCAACCGAGTTTGAGTTGCAACTTCCCTGTGGCTGAGGAGTATTTACTCTCTTCGGCCATTAACTGATTGCCGACCAGTGGTCTTGGGCGCCAGTTCCACCCCTCCCCCCACTTTTCTGAGTTCTACTTACCCTTGCCCCAAACTATGCTCGGAATTCCTAAATGGATAGATGCATGAAATGTAAATTCTATCAATCCCTTCAGAATAATTAACAGATACGGAAAATTTATGATACGTAGAAGTTAAGGTCCGTATCTGATCATTTCGATTTCGCTTCCCGATTGCTTATTTGTGTGATGTACGGACTTCAATTTTACACTGCAATTCCGTTAGAATATTACACTGTTCAAATTTTATAGTAATAGGTTTAGGGAATGCCGTTTTCACATAACGGGATATTCTCTGAAGTTATTTAATCTTTATTTAGCGATGAAAACTTAAATCATTTATTGAAATGTGATAATTGTAATCAATTTATGATTTTATGTAAATGGAGCTTTATAATGTGTGTATGTGTGACCTATCACACTTATTACCATATATATATTAATAATATTGACATGCTATTATAATTATTCCTAAATGCACCAGAAATCATTTTAAATAAGGTTTTCATGGAAGGTGGATTTTTTTACATTAAAGAAGAAAACAGTTCTCCCTTGCTAAAAACATGAAAAATTATCTTTTCTTGTGGTGAAGAAAAGAATCCCGAAATGAGGCTGAAAATTTCACAATATAAGTGAAGCATATTAATTAGGTCTTTGAAGCAGTATATTTCAGTAATTAAAGTAATAATTATCATGAAGCAAATTAATGATTTTGAAAGTTCACATTTAGCCGAAGTCAGCTTTGCAATGAAATTTAAAATTGGACAAGAACAAAGTTAAAAACATTTTCATTTCATAGAGCATCAATTGATCAATTTTATTGATGGTTGATCTGAAGTGCAAATCAATAAATTTCGCAATAAGCAAAATAAACTTCTAATGCAACCAATATACATATATATCAAAATCATTTACTGAGAAAATATTGTACTGGTTTTTCCCCATATTTACTTTAGAGAAACTTTAAATATCTTCCAAAAAACATAAAAAATGTTACTATAACAAATATTTTTATAAATGTTTTAGTAAAATATTTTAAAACCTTAGTTTTAAGATTGCGCATAATCACTCTCACTGTCGTCTCTCATTTTAGAAATGTTATTAATTTAAAGAAATTTAGAAGTATATATGAATTTATTGATTGTTGCTGTTGGCATTAATTATCAATTAATACTGAGTATGATAATGTAGATATATACTGATGATTCTTATGTTTTATGTACTTTTAGTACTGTTTGAATGATGTGGCATGCAGAGTTAAGATTTTATGGTTCATTACCTTTGAAACTTTAATGCTTCATTAAAAAAACACACTGTCAAGTAAATTAATTTATTAACATCTGCATTTAATATTTATTTACATAAATTAAATTTATTTGATGATATAAGTTGATATTGTAATCATTATCATTTTTAATAGAAACAACTTTTAGAATAAAATGAATAATTTCATAATAAGATAACTCTATTTTAAGTAGCTTATTTAAAAATTATTATTTCAATTTTAAAAATTTAACGATATTTAAGTAAAATGGCAAATACATATTTAAAAATAAATTTTGTTTATTTTATTTTAATTTATCTGCATTGCAATTTTAAATATTAATTAAAAATATTCATTTTAGTATATTTAAACGAAAAAATATGTAATGACACAAAATATATTTACTTATATCAATATCATCAGATTTTAAACTCGAGTAAATTCTAACAAAAAAATCGAAAACAGTTGTAATATGTATTTGCATAATATAATTAGCAATATTATTAATTATATATTTGATAGATTCGCATAAAAATATTCTAAAGAATTGAAAATTTAAATTAGGATAATAGACAGACAAGGTCAATAAATTTTAATATCTCTTTTAGAAATTTAATGGAAAAATGAAATGTAAGAAAATAAAATATCTAAAAAATAATTATATAAGTAAAAAGAGATATTTTCATGACAAAATATTCATCACATAAAATTTCAGTAATATATTTCTTATATTATAATATCACCACAATATGAAATCAATTACGAAAAAAGGGTATCCTCATATAAAATTTAAAATATAAGTTTGGGAAAAAAGAAATCCATTATTTTTACGTGAACTTTATGTAACTTCTTTTGGATTCACTTTGTTAAAAGGTTTAAAACAGCTTTCATGTAGATTTTTAGGTCTTGCGCGTTGCGACTGCTGACATGCTGTCAAGTTTGATAATTTTTGATATTTTATAGACATTCTCGACGATGTTGTATCCATGCGAAGTGCATTTTTAGCATCCAAATACCCAAACGGAATCGACGAAACCAAAATTGTGCGTAACTGGTTGTTACAGTCATATATAAAACGATAAACACCTTTCACAATTTTAGCCACCTGATTAGCATAATAAATTAAACCATAATTAATTATTAACATACTAATTACAAAATAGATTTATCACTCATTTAAGCACAGAACTTAAATACAACTACCAGAAATTATATATATATATATATATATATAAGTATGTATGTATGTATATTGTCTTTTATGTGTGTAACCATTGTCCAAATTAAAAATTATAATTAAACTAATATGTGAAATTTTCTAAAAAAAATTCTCCATAGTCAAATCTGGAAACAATTTTCAGGATTAAATACGCGTATTTGCATATTAAATGTAAATGAACTTTAAACTAAGCTTCATACATTATTTACGAAAGCAATTTCCTGACCTCCTTAGTCATCAAGCCAATCCAAGATTTTTAAATAAAAGCCATTTTTTCAAAGGGTAAAAAAAAAAATCTAAACTCCGTCTTTTCATCGGCTTGTAAAATTAGCTACATTAAATTCTATACCAAAATGGAGTCAATCTAAATTGGGACGACGAAGGTTACAGAAACAGTTAACTTATTACAGTAGTGATTTCTCTCGCGAACTCTAGTGAAAACGATGATAAAAAAATTAAAAAACTAAAAGCTGAATTAAAAAAAAAAAAAGAAGAACGACCGGAAAACGAGGGAAGATAAAAAAAAAAATCTCGTTTAATCATTGATTGGAAAGTAAAATATACGCACAGAATTCCCTAGTGGTCGTAACGGGAATGATGTCAAAATTTATCTGTAAAGGGTTTCTTCTCGTCCTATATACGCTTTTTCTTCTCTAGTTTCCCTAATTTGTTGTTACCGAAAAAGGGAATCGCTTGTAGCAATCATCAAATAAATGAAGAATATTAAACTCTGCAGACGATAAATCACATTAGAAAAAAAGTAAAAAAATAATAATAAAAACGAGAGTTATCGAGGGAATAAAATGCAACAAATGAGCTTACCGTTTCTTTTTGAGCGTAGCTGTGGGATTTTTCTATTCAAGCTTTTGGCAACAGCCGGTTGTAGAACAGAAAACTAACACATGGAACTGTATTAAATTTTCCACGTCATGTAAGATAGAAGAAAACCCGTTTATTTGCATTTCTGTAGACTGACTGTTAAACTTATTAGCCTATTTGAGAAATGGAAAAGGTAAATTTATGATTTGCCTTCATTTATTCTTCCCAGCTTTTTTTTCCCCCTCTAAAAATATAGATATTTTTTCTGCTGCACCTATGCTTATCATACTTTAAAATAAATGGCTCATCATAACTGAAGATAAATGATTCAGTAATTCAAACTGTGAAATAACCACTGAGTTTAAAGATAAAATATATTACTAAATGTGAAACTTTTTCCATTAAATTGTCAGAATAAATAACGGAAACTGTTCGCTAAATTAGAAACACGTAATTAACATGTAATCAAGCGTAATTATTAAAATTAAATTCAAGGGCTTAATAATATTTTTTTGTTTCTAGTTTAATAGAAAAAAATATTTATTCAGCTCCTCAACAAAAACTAAGGGATAAGAATTTTCTAAGTCATTCTCTTAAAAATTTAATAGTTTTAATTGTTCAAATATTTCACAAGCAATTTACAATAATTCAAGAGATTTTATTTCACAATCAATTATTTATTAATTACATAAATTACACAGAAGAGCGTTTAATTAAGATTAGCAAGGGTAATAAGATCAATAGCTACAGAATTGCAGTAGTTCAACTGTAACCAGTAAAACTAAGATGTAAAAAGTACACTGTTTATAAAAGATGCTTATGCTATATTATTTAATACTGATGTATCAAAATTACAGTAATCTCATCCACTTTTTCATAATTCTAAACTACGGACATTCTTGCAAAATAATAGCAGTTCTATTAGATGCAAAGATTATTTTAGTTATAGGAATATCGTCCCTGGCACAGCATTAGTGTACATCATTAAGAAGGCAAAGCACAAAATTTCATTGATTTAATGATTTTCTCGAACGAAAGGAGATATGCCTTGAATATGCTGTCATGTGATACTTTAAAACGACACAAATAGATAATTTACAATTCTGATCATTCGTTTGAACAGCAGAAGTATCTAACCTTTTAAATAAAAAAATCCATCTCGCTATCAGTTTTTCATTATTTTCCAGTCTCTTGTTCGAAATCTAACAATTTCAATGAGATTTGCTAACAAGTTAATTCATCAGATTCGATACAATTGAAAAAGTTTGCGTTACATTTAAAAGAATCCACAATGGTCTAAATGATAACTTAGTTTCTGTTACAAAATGTTTTGTAAATTGTAGAAAACCTCTTAAGAAATGTCGAATGGCCACAATCATTTAACACTCGAACCAGGTACAAGATTAGAGTTTCCTATATAATACATAGTTTTTTAACATATTAATTCCTTCATTGTCAAAAATTATTGAATGAAATTAATTTGTAATTTAATTTATATTTATAACACATTTAAAGCAGA
>JAPDSC010048833.1:0-15979 GCA_026290005.1 Latrodectus geometricus
TTAAATTTGACTCCGAAATATTTTAATTTTTCTGAGATATGCCTATTTTAATCTAAAACATTCCCACACTGTTAGTGTAAATTATTCTTACTCTTAAGTGAATTCTTACTCTTACTGCGGAACATATTAGACACTTCTATGTAAAATAGTCGTGTAATCATATTTCCTTATTTATTTCAATGAAGTAAAAATGGTTAGCGATTGATTATATAAACGGCAGCCGTAATGGCGAAATTTGAATTTCAATACTTATTTCTTTATTGAATTCTTTCGGATTTTAATCTATAGTTTATGGGTATTGACAAAAAATAAAATTTCTTCTTTGAGCTAAACTCGTGTACTGTAATTCTAGGTTCAAATTTCAGCATAAGAAATGCTTGTTAAATATAGTGAATTTTATGATTGCATCTAAAAATTGTCAATAATATCTCTATGGCTTTTGTGTAAAAGTTTTGATTGAATTGACTTTTAATCTAATATCTAACTCAAAACTTATTGGCACTCATAACTTAATAACTTTGCAAAACTTTCAATAGAACTGACTCATTATTTTTTTTAAACATAACTTGTAAAATATAAATAATAAGACCCAAATAAGTAAAATTTCTTAGCATATTTATTTTAAGTTATTGTACTGTAATCAGTTCTGTAAAACGATAACACACTCCAGTGTTTATAATAAATAGTATTCAAATAAAGATTTATTTAAAGAAGGAATGAGTAAAATATTGTTGTGAAACTAGATCAGAAATAGGAATTAGTAATCAAACTTATAGTGGATTAAATAGTAAACAGAAAATTGTTTCTTGGTGTGCTAAAAAAAGGGAATTTCGTTACTATGGAACCTTAATTTTAGAGGGCATGAACGTGGATATAAGAAAGAAGAATCTACAATTTTTTTGTAGGCACATGTCCAAGAGGAGTATACCTACATGGCTTACTGATAACCAAGTATTGATGTCACAATAAGAATTTAGAATTATTTGCTAAAATGGGACATATTTTCACCATCTTAAAAGAAGATGTCATTGAATATCAGTCGCCAAAATATGAGCCTTTCAACAATTCTCCAAATCATTAACAAAAAAATAAGTATCTTTCCTGCGTATATCTCAAGTGGTTCAATGTGTCACAGCTTCTCACCGGTTGGACAATATTTATTTGGTTTTATCGCCAAAAATATGTACAACTGAATATCAGTCGCCACAAGGCAGCAATATCACAACAATATGCCAAATCATAGGCAAATAAAAATCTCTTTTCCAATTTGAAGTGGCTTAATGGTTTCTCAGTCGTCGGAAAGTATTGGTTTCATTTGTCCCTCGCCAAAAATGCAAGATTTAACTAATTCATCGCCACCCAACACAATGATTGCAACTCTTGATGGACTATCGAGTCCATGCAATCACATCGAATCGTAAAATCAGCGATCCAATCCATTCGCACGAGCAATGCGTAATCCCCACGCGCATCATTTGCATATTACACACGACGCACTTCCTGCGCAAGCGAAGGGTGGCAGGAGGTGCCCGGACTGGTGTCGTCGAGGGGCAGCGAGCGATTGTTCTGCCTCCCCCGCCCGAGCCCCTGGAGGGTTAGTGGTATATAAATGGCACCTTAAATAGTTGCTGGTCCTCTGCGAGGAGGATCTTTTGTTATTGAAATGAGAGAAGTGAGCATTTCACTGGGACGCCTAATAAAATTGTGTGTTTCCTTTGCCCTTTTCGAATAATGATGATGTCATTATAACTGGGTGGACGTAAATCTTGCGTTCCCCCCCCCCACAGTTTTGACTATCATCTGTTGGGACTAATGAATTGGGAGCGATTGCTGTTCATTTCGGGCAGATAAAAAGTTACAAGTTTTCGGTGATGGTAGCCTTTTGGATCAATTGTAATGGTTTAGAACACTTCATGTGCAAAATATGACCACTGAGTGATTCAAATTTTACTCCTTAAGTTCGATACCAATTACTATCAATTCACTAAATATGGATGTTGTCAATGTATTATTCATTTGATCTCTGACAGATATTTATGACATGAGAGCTGTGATCAGCAATGGAGATGCAGCCCATCCAATCATGTTACATTCGTCACAACACGTGACTGAGGATTGAAAATGCAGATATCATGTGTTGTGGAGTGAGTGCTTTGGGAATGTTCCGCTTTTCTTCAATGGGAGCACGTAAAGAGAGCCCCCAATTTTAGAAAATCAATATACCATGAAAATGGAACTACTTTGACAGTAATTTCCGATTTGACCCCCCCCCAAATCGGAAATTTTGCGAGTTTTTTTCTCGCCAAGCAAAATACCTATTTTTGGCGCCTTTTTTCTCGCCAAGATGGATTCTCGCTAAATACTAATAATTAGTAACAAAAAAACTTTAAAACTAAAACTCAAAAAATGGTATAAAATACAAGAAAATACTAAATTTGACAACAGCAAAAACCTAAAAGCTGAAAAAATCTAAATTGGCAACACCAAAATAAGAAACAGCAACCCTAAAAAGTCCGTAAGGAGTGCCAGATTTGGCGCTTAATTTTTTTTGGGGGAAGGTATATCAAAGTTGTTCCCCATGAATATTTTATATGTCTTAAAATGCTAATTTACCCTCTATTCAAAATCCTTTACTGTTGCCAACAATATTCAGCAAAAAATAGTTTTCTGAAGCAGAAAAAATATAAAATTTTTATTTATTTCTACTTCTTTTGTATCGATTATTTTCTTATATATCGATGCTTTTTATTTGATGATTTATGATATTCAATGTACCATAAATATATGTATTTTAATGCACAGAGAACCCTAAATTGATTGCTTAAGGTTTTGGTTTAATAGTTCGTGGATTCGATTCCCATCTTGAACATATGCTTTTAACCGTTGGAAGTCAAAAGTAAACTTAAACAATTTGGCTGTATTACAGATATCTGAGTTATACCTACTTTTGAAATTAATTTTCAAGTTTAAATCATGACATTGGAATGAGATAAAACTCTTTGGGGATCATGAAATTAAACACGTCAGCGAATTAACTTGGATTTTAACAGTTACCAACAGACAATGCAAATCTAATATTTATGAAAGTTTTTATATATACCTATATCTTTTGATTTCAGTAAAAACTTTTTTAACTTCTAATAATTTTAGCTAAACAGCTTTCTTGGTGACGTTTCAAAACGAGAAAAACTGTTCTTAGCATTTGGAGTGAAGAAAATGTCTTCTTTTTTAGAAATGTAATTTTTATGTTGAAATCTAATTCGTGGATCAGATTTACTGCACGGTCACCCTTGGCGCAATTTTTTCACATTTAGCGATAAATAACATTTTCTGGCAACCCATTATTTTGCTCAGGTAATATTTTTCAATATTCTGTGGGGTTTTTTTTTTTTTTTTTTTTTTTTTTTTAAAAATCTCGCTTGTTCAAAATGTCGAAATTATTGATGAAATTGTGAGATCACTCTATGAAATCAAAACATAAGATAAAAACAAAAAACAAATTTCTTTGTTTAATAAAATTCATAAACAGATTTCTAGTAAATACATTAATTAATTATTTAACACTTTTATAACAAATACTTTAGACTTCACACACAAAAAAGAAATGACTATAAAACTTCGAAACAATGTTCTTTTATGAAAAAAATTTATCGAACATTTACAACTTTTTATGTTTTTCTTTCAGCCTAGAGCATTACTTCTTGTAACATTCTATGACTGTAAATTCTTTAAAAAAATGTATTATTGTAAACTAAAACTTGTTATTGTTGCATTTAAGAGCGTCACATATTTAAAAACGTTCTTTTACTAGAGCTTTAGAAACAAACACAATAAATCAGGAAAAAGTAATTGTTATGACATTTCTTTAAAACTCAAACAAACGAAACTTACTGAACATTGTTGTCTCACTATTTCTTATATTAGCAAATATTTTCATTTTCAGTCTTACTAATATCAATTTATTTATTTATTAATTTTTTTTTTCTAAAAAAAAAGAAACAAAGAGATGTCATTTTTAATAAAAGTTTTTCTCTACAAAATAAAAGATTTTAAAATAAATGCAGCATTTAATCGAAACCATTCATGAAAAATTTCTATTTAAAAAATTTTTTTAACAAAAAGTGAATCCATTCTGAAAAATGTCTTGCAAAAAATTACGTTTGTAATTTCTACAACTATTATAATTAATCCTTGTTGTAACCTAACCATAAAAATAATATTAGTTTGGGGAAAAAGTAATCCATTATTTTTTCGGTAGACGTCTGTAGTGATCGATATTTCGTCAGATATCTATCAAACAATTTCAGATTTATGATCGTTGGAAAGGTGACATAAAATATCCTCTTGCGGTTTTTTGTTTGATTAATTCAGTTACAAGGTTTTAAAAATGGAAGACAACAAACAGAAAATTCGATCCATTTTCGTTTTTCTCTTGTAACGGCGAAAAAGATAGCCGGGTGGCTAAAATTGTGAAAGGTGTTTATCGTCCTATGTAAGAAGACTATAACAACCAGTTACGTACAATTTTTGTTTCGTCGATTCCGTTTGGGTATTTGGATGTTAAAGATGCACCTCGCATGTGGATACAGCATCGTCGAGAATGTCTATAAAATATCAAAAATTATCAAACTTGACAGCATGTCAGCAGTCGTAGCTTCAAGACCTAAAAATCTACATGAAAACTCTTTTAAACCTTTTTACAAAACGAATCCAAAAGAAGTTACATAAAGTTCACGTAAAAATAATGGATTTCTTTTTCCCCAACCTAATATTTAGGCAGCAATATCTTAGGTTTGTTTTAAACGCAGTTGAACTAGGAGCGATGCTGTTTACTATGTGTTCATTCTTGACAGTGAGTGCTTTGAAGTTTTCTTGGTTTCTATCTTTTAACAAGTGAATATTGTGCGCATGACATGTAAAAAATACTTCCTAAAAACCAAATTGAAGTGTATGTTAAGAAAAGGCCCATAGAAAAGTATCAATCAGTCCAAAATTCGGAGTTAAACATTTGCGATTGCGTAGGTTGATGAAAAGGTTCTTCAGAGAGACGGTGGTATGAAATATTTGAGCAATCTTTGTTATAGCAACAGCAGAGGTTCACAAACTTTATTTTGTCCGACGAAAATTCGACGTTCAAAATTTTTTCCGTGAAAATTCTTTAACCCATGAGCCCTAATGTTGAGACAAGTCAACAATGGATTTGTCAATACAACGTGAGAAATTGATGGCTAATTGTATGACACGCAGAAAGGTTGATCAATCAACAAATAAGTTATAGCTGCTCTAACTTCGCTTAGCTGACAGTCCAATGGCTACTGTAAGGTATTTCCTCCGTAAAACTTGTCTTTCAGGAGGAGGAGCTCACGTGTAGCAAGGGGGGAAATGGTATGTGTAACAAAGGGAAAAAAGTAGGCCGTGGTGGTCTAGTTGGTCAAGGCGTCATTCTCATAACCGGAAGGTGATGAGTTCGAATACCGGCTTAGCCGAAGATCCGTTCACTAATGGCGACTGGGACACATACAATCTGTCGTGGTCACAATGTCCTCCATGTTCCCATTCCAAGTTAATACCTCTGGGTGTGTAAGGAGCCGGCGTTTGTGTCTTCTCTGGTTTCTAACTCTAAATTGGAAGATCCAGATGGTGCTGCCATCTATGAGCCAAAATTCGTACTTCCCACTTCTGTTCAAAAATGATAGGCTTTCTATTTGACTCCATTCACCCAGTCTCTGACGGGTGGGCTTGGCTGCACCATATGTAACACTAACAACACAACAGGTATTTGTACTATATTACCTGTTGTACTATATTACTTGTTGTACTTTATTATCTGTTATTAATATTGGGTGTGCTGTCATTACTTCGAAAGCGTAATTTAGAAGCTTGAACCAAACAAAGCTCTCATACTTTGGTTTCACGCCATTATTTTTAACTTTGACTTAGTTCACCAGGCTACCATGGCTACTAAGGTTAAATAACAATAGTTTTTTAAGCAACTCAAATTTATGATTGAGTATGGGGGGGGGGAGAATGTTCAGTTAATTATTTATTTAAATTGTAAACGAAAAAAAATTATTTTATTTATAAATGTTGTTTTTAGAGGATATGTGTTCCCTTTAAAGGTAAAATATAATATTGAATAGACAATGATATTTAAAAATATTCACAAAAGCTATCGTTGCTGTGTAGTGCCATTATTGCCACAATTGGAGCACACTTCTGTGATCTACGTGGGTGTGTGTGCGTAGGGGAGGAGGCTATCATTTCAGAATGGATGAGGGCCGGGACTATGTCGAGGGGTTGGTCGGCTACCCCGAGTTCACTCCACCTAATTCATCAACCCAGCGTAAATGCCTGGTACACGTATCGAATGGTGTCTCCATAGACCACTACGCAATTTTAAAGCCAGATGATCAACTCTAATGGGCTAGATATATTGGAAGAGGGTAGGGGGGGGGGTTCGCGAGGGGACCGTCGTTTGCATCTCCTCCGCTTTCAACCTCTTGTTCGAACGGTTTTGATGTGGTGACCCATTCCGACATGTTTGGATCTAATTGTGCCCGAATGGGGTTGGGAATTTTATATATTGTGCCTTCCTCTTTTGCATTTTTGCGATTATAATCGGGGCGTGCAGTTTGCAGATGAGTTCAAGTGAAAAGGAGAATCCGAACAGTGCCTGTTTTGTAGATTACATTATGACTCCACATGTGTTGGGGTTGTATATGATAACCATCACCAAGAATTTATGTTCTGATATGTAAGCAAAGGTTGGTAAATGATTTATTGTTTCCAGATTCATCGATGAACTGGATACAAACTGAATTTGTTATCTTTGGAAGCTTGAACAAGAACGACAAGCAGAAGCAGTTATGGAAATTTTAGCACTTATTTTTTAAATTAAATTATGAATGAATTTTTATTGGCTGTGTATCGCCAAGGGATCGCCAAGAATTTATGTTCACAAAAGTTGGTAAGTAATTTATCTAATAGGGCAAGAAATAAGTTAAATTGAACACATGTTTTTTTTTTTGTTATGTTTTTCGGAAGCATAACATTTATTGAATTTTGCAATTGCTTTTGTAAATTGCTTTATGAATGTATTCTTGTTGGCTGTGTATGATAAACATCACCAAGAATTTATTCTCATAAGGGTTAGTAAATAATTTGTCTAATTCAGGGGAAGAAATAAGTGAAATCATTGTTGTTGTCGTGTGCCAGCCAGGCCGGCAATATGGGGTGCGCTGCTCCACTTTTCCAACTGAACCATATTTGGTGTGGAGTCCGACTTCCTTAGTACACACATGCCATAGGTACCCGTTTATGGGGTAGGCAACCATTCACACACAAAGAAAAGACAAGAAAGAGAGAGAGAGAAAGTACATCCATGCCCGAGCCAGGATTCGAACCCAGGTCCCATTCATCTGTAGTCAGGTACGCTAACCACAAGACAAGTTGCGTGGCAAGTGAAATCATTAAATTGAATGTATGTTTACTTTGTTCTTTGGAAGCATAGCAGTTTTTGAATTTTGCACTACATTTATTATGAATGCACTCTTAATGGCTGTGTATTATAATAACCAGTAATTAATACTCGCAAAGATTGGTAAATAATTTATCCAATTCAAGAGAAATAAGTAAAAGCCTTAGACTGAACACTTGTTTGTCTTGTTCTTCAGAAACTTAACAGTTCTTGAACTTTGTACTTGCTTTGTATATTGTATTATAAATGTACTCTTGTTGATTGCAAATGATAACTATCATCAAGAATTTTGTGAATGAAATATATTTCCATGCAGATATACAGTAAAAGACACCTGTAAACAAAAGTTTTTTTTTTTTTTTTAAATTCATTTTGCAGTCTGTTATATGTGCAGAAGAGAGATAAAGCATTTAATTGCACTTGTACATAAGTTTGTTTTGCTATTTGGAAGCTAATTACTAAACTTTTTACGCCTGTTATTTACTTTTAAGTCTATTGCTTATAAACTTTTTACGCCTCATTGCATTATGAATATATTCTAGTTAATAGTGCAGAAGAATTTCGTAACTGTTATATGATCTCATGATGATACAAAATGAAAGAGACATGCAAGTAAAGGTTATGTCTAATTTATGTGCAGAAATGCTTTAAACTATTTGAATCCGTACTTGGCTTGTTCTTCGCTAACATTATCATTACCAACTGTTTTTGAATAAAATGTATTCTTTTGCTGATATACAGTGAACTCTATTGATTTCTAGTCACTGTTTTGAAGATGTTTGTACTGGTTACGCTGTACTACGCTGGTAGATGTTTGTAGTGGTAAAAAATACAATCAACATGACTGATCTGAGAGCAATTATTAATAAGTGTCCCTAAACTACTTTTGCGGGGTTTCCGCCGATCGTTCGAAGGAAGGGTTCCGTCTGAATCATGACCGGCCAGCACCGTCTTTTTTTACCAAACCTCCGCCCAACAATTTTTCTAAGTGAGAAAAATCGGGGAGTCGCATCCTTTTAAGTGCCCGGTTGCGTGTTACAATGGGCGGTCCGCCCTTCAATCTGCCTTTGATGCGCTGCCCGGCAATTACCCGACACCCAGCCGCCTCTCTCATCAACGAGGCGGCGGGCGTGTGTTTATTTTAAACTCCGTTCAATCGGATTAGCACGCAAAGAAGCGGCGTTTCAAGAGTTGAATTTGTTTAACAATGCCGCTCGAGTTAATCCAGTAACACGCGGGCCATTTTAGGCTACGAAATAGGGAAAATTATAGCTTTTAAATTAAAATTTACCATATAATTCCATGAACATGACATCCGAATTGCTACCGTTCTTGCCTCCGATTCCACAGAGCATTAGTTCGATACACCCTAGATTGGTATCGAACTCATGATATGTAGTGGTATCATGGGTTCGTGAAATAGGGAGAATTATAGCTTTTAGAATTAAAATTTATCATATAATTCTATGAACATGACATGCTACCGTTCTTGCTTCCGATTCCACAGAGCATGAGTTCGATACACCCTAGGTTGGTATCGAACTATGTAGTGGTTTGGAGTCCATTTTAAGCTGTTAGATCTCAATCGAATGAGCCAT
Organism: Latrodectus geometricus; assembly: GCA_026290005.1. NCBI lineage: Eukaryota > Metazoa > Arthropoda > Arachnida > Araneae > Theridiidae > Latrodectus > Latrodectus geometricus. Next base: position 9,076 of record JAPDSC010048833.1, read on the forward strand.
AGAACTGGCAGCTGAATGGTTATCAATCTGGCTTTTTGATTTAACGGTTCATGAATTCGATTCCCACTTCGGGCTTCAGTATATTTGTAATAATTAAGAATCAATTTTAAATTGTAAGTCTTGTCCTAATTAACTCTTGAGAACAAAAAAATAAATAAAAATAAAAACATTTAAATCGTCCTTGCCGATTTAAACTAACCATAAAGTGGATGCCATGATTTATCTTTTCTTAATGATGAATAAGTTTATTTTTTGATAGCGGTATCAAGAGAGACAAAGCTCCAAATGATATATAAATTAACCCATCCCACCCATGGTATATTGGCCAAAATTTTCTTTCCAACTGCTCTTTAAAGAGCTCATCCCACTGACACATTCACTTGTTTTGGATGGGTGGACAAAATTGTATGTTCAACATTATGGGTGAAAACGATTATTTGTTTAATTCACAGACTAATTATAAGTAAAATAAAGTGACTTGCACATGATCTCAACTGTAACTAAAGAAACTATCACTTTATGGTTAAAAAAAAAAAAACGACTTTTGATGGACAAACAAACCTCCAAGAAACTATCAGCTAAGAGTTGTAAGACCTTATTAACACACATATTGTTTCTACTTACAAGGTGGACTTTTCGTGGAGAATAATTCATGTTTATATGTTACAAACTTGGAAAACTTCCAAGCACACACCGACACATGAGTCAGCTGAAAAATAAGCAATGTTATATCCGTTTTTCCATTTGAGTTTATCAGAGCTTTTTGATAGAAACGTAATCTTCGGAATGAGAAGTTTCCAGTTCGATCATAGCCACTATTTTAAAGTGGGAGTTTCCTGGTTTTCTTCCTTGGGCTTATTTGGATTTTGTAGGTTTTTTATTTGGTCTACGTAAATGCTAATCGATGTGGGAATCGAACCCACAAACCATTGAATTGATAGTCTGCGGTGAATTGATATGGGTGAACTGATTTAAAACATAAAAATGCTACGATTATTAAATCATTTCAAAATTAAAAAAATAAATAAATACGCATTTTTATAGAATGAAATAGTAAATTTTGTATGTTTTAACTCCATGCAATCGTATAACATTAAGTGTTATACAATAGCAACTAAATTCATTTATAATCGAAATTTTGACCTTCCTCGTTTAATAAAATGTTACAAAACAAAACTCGGATTTCCCTAACAAATGGGGCATCGCCATTATCATCCACAATATGACGTCACATCACTCAATCAATTAACGCGAGTGGGAGGGGGAAGTCCTGATTCATGGCGATAAAAAAGCATTTCGGTTAGAAGTCAAAACACTTTTTCTCTCATCGAATGGTTTTTGTGAGTAATGATTCTTCTCCAGCAATAATCATCTCAACTCTACTCTCTCACTCCTTGTTTTTTCATCAAAGCATTCACTGCAACTGCTTCTGAGGTGTGAAATAACTTATTTATAGCTAATTTAATTCAATTATACATAAAAGACAAAAATGTGATTTTGGAACTTAGTGTGACCTAGAAATAGAATTGGGCTTTTCGGAGGAAAGGGTCTTGGGTTCAATCCCAGCCACTGTCGAAGAGCGAGAAGTGAATAATATGTTTCTATTATGCCCATGTGTCGGGTGAACGCTTAAGAAATTTTCAATGTTTTCTGCCTTGTGGCACACATAAATGATTGAATTACTTAGAAAATATATGAAGGGAATAATTTCCTTTATATATTTTTATATATATATATATATATATATATATATATATATATATATATATATATATATATATATATATATATATATATATATATATAAAGGAAATTATTAAGGGCTGAGTAGAGTGATTATATGTTCTTTTGACAAGATTTGGGGTTTGATTTTTTGTATCGAAGGAGAATTAAATCACAGCAGTATAGATTCGTGAATATACAATTTGATAATTCCTGAATTATTTTGAATTGGATAATTTTAAGTTTAGGCAAGTTTGAAAATGTTTATTTGTTAACTGAAACGTTTTCGTAAACACTAAATTATTTAATAAAATAATTTAGTTTTTATTAAATAATTTAGTTAAATGTTTAAAATGTAAAAAGTTTAAATGTTTATAAAGTTTGTAAATGTAGATAAGAGGTTTTCTTATCTATTGGAAAAAATAACCTCTTATGTAAAGAAATGTAAACAAGGTTTTCTACTTCAAACAATTTTAAAATTAATAAAGCTGACCCTATTTTTTTATTAAAGAAAATAAATAGAAACTCAATAAAATAGTTCTAAAATTGTACACTATCTAAGCGAGATCATGAATTTTATTATTTGCTTTTATGTTAAATTTTTCTTATTGTCATAAAAGTAGAAGGGAATAGTGAAGAACTTTAAATAATTTGGATTTTATATAATTATTTCATTGTTTTTACAAAATTATCAAAATTTGTGTATGGTTTACATAATTTTAATGCAAGAATATAAAAATGCGGGGCTAAAATCATGTTGTTTACATTGAAATGCCAACTTAGCATTCGAACTGCCTTATAAGAAGAGCAATATTACCGAAAAAAAGAATTTTTCAAAACTTTCATTTGTCGACATCAGGTAAAAAATTGAAAATTCATCACTGGTGTAAATTTTAAATTTCATTTTCTTTTTTTTTTTTTTTTTTTTTGAAAAATTGTAATAAATTTCAATACAGAAATATTTAATAAATTATTCCACATAATTCTCCAGCAATCACTTGAATACAATTCATTCATTACAGTATTTTCAAACAAAAAATCTATGTATTAGACAATATTATTGATTATTTTACATATTTTTTATATCTTTAGAGTTGGCAGAATTATTCGCTTCAAACCAAATAAAACTTTAAATTCATTTATCTGAATTCTCACAGCTTTATATCAGTAACTATAATGAGTTCCTGTGCGAGAAACTATTGGGTGGTTCGGAAAGTTATTTCGTTTTATATAAAAATTAAAAATGTACATCGAATAAATATTTTATAGAATTGTATATTGTCAATTTTAGTCCAATACCTTTTATCATCTTTCTGGCTGTAGCATGATTTCATACTCATAAAATGGTTGGTTTTCACTAACAAAAAACTGATTCAAGTGGGAAAAACGAAATGACTTTCCGAACAACCTAATATATTTAATTCCTTTTTTATAGCATCTGCTTTTTAAGCTTTACTAATCGAAATCCATAATGAATTGAACTTGACTTTATCGACATTTTAGATCTATTAATATTTTTTTCTGCAGTTGTGAATTAAAGTTTGCTGTTTCATTTTTTTTATTGGACTCTCTATTTTTGCATCTTATAATACAGGAACCGATATTTTGTGGCTTACATTTTTTTTCTGGATAGTTTTCACGAGTTTATAAAGTCACTAAATAATTGAAATTCACAATTTTCAACCATTCTTCATGTCTTTAGTTTAACAGCTTATGCGTTCGATTCTTACTTTGAGAAGAGGCGCTTATAGAGACTAGGAATTCATTTTAAAAGTCAGTCAACATTGGTATTTGTATTAGTTGTGATGCTATTTTTTTTCTCTTAACTTAATTAAAAAATTGTTTTCCTTTTTTTTTCCAAAGAAAAACAGTTAAATAATAAAAAATATCTGGTACATATTTTCACCCTCGCTAAAGAAAAATATTTGTGTAGGTGTTGGGGGCCATTCATGATGACTGCAATAACTGATTTATTGGCCTATTTTTAGATTCACACAGAAGTTATTTCGAATCTTCTACTTTAAAATAGTTGAGTTATAAGAACCTAAATGGAAAATTACCCTGTTAAACATTGCTTCACCCCTTTCGATCACCCCACGAAAAATGAAGAACAAGATAGAAAAGCGTTGAAATTAGTGCAGAAAGGGGTTGTTTGGAATTCATCATCATACCTTTACCACTGATATAGAAGTACCATTAATGTGTGTACCACTTATAACATAGGCTTGCAATCAAAATCATTGGAGGGAAATAATAAATCAGACGACATTTTCAAACGATAACGATAAAGGTAGAGAAAACTATTTACTCATCGATCTTTCATATTTAGCGACACTTCATTATCTTAGTGAATTTCTTAAAAAAATAAATAAATAAATAAATAAAAAAAAGCGCGCATCCTCTTTCAAAAGAAGTTGAAAAGAAGTCTCTTCTAGCAAGACAAATCGAGCCGATCAACTTCTATGCGTCGGGTGGCAACGGGGGTGGGGGCGGGGCGTTCAATTTTTCAAAGATCAGACACCATCGTGATGCGTAAACGTTTGATAAAGGAATTTAAGATGCCTCCACCCCCTCCAGAGAAATAATGGACAGTTTCCGGCATGCCGAGATTGAAGTTCAGGGACTTTGTGTGATAGAATTCAAATTTTATTTGTAGGTCGGGAACGCCCTCAACCCTATCTCTGTGAGTGTGTTTTATTTCTTTAAACTTTTTATTCATTCATTTTCACTGTTTTGTATAAAAAACATCTTACTCAAGAAGCTGAGAAAATGATATTTTTGAGAAATTTTATTTATATTTATAAATTTTTAAAGAATTTTTTATTTAGCTATTATGGATTTCAGATTATGAGAAATGCTTGAATACTTGATATGTTTTATTATTTCGCTAATTTTATTTTTTTTTAGAGCTTGCATAAATATTTTTAATTTTAGAAGTTAAGAAAAAGATGATTTTAAATTATTTTTTAAAGAACTTTAAATGTTCTTTTAAGGAATTTTCTATTTAGCATTAAAAATACTCGAACCCTTTATGTGTTTCTAATTCATAAGAAAAGGATAATTTTGAGAAATTTATTTATTTATCTATTTTTTTTTATGAATTTTCAATTTGTCTATGGCCTGCTTCAAATTATTAAAAATCCATGTCATATTACTAATTCATTTATTTTTTTACTTCGGCAATTTTGAATAAAATATTTCCAATTCGAAGTCATATAAAAAGATATAAATTTTAATCTTTTTATATGTTAATCATAGATTCTTCAAGAACTCTAATTATAAATTTCCTATTTGTGGTGGCGTCGTTATTCAGTTTGTTAAAATACAACATTTGAAATACATTATTATTATATTACAATACAGTAAATCATTTTTATAAAATATTTCCAAATTAAAAAGTTTGGAAATAAATCATTTTTAATCAATTTTTTAATAAAATTTTTATTTGGCAAAGTTTAAATTAAATGCCTTAAAACTTGACATGTTTCGAAATATACAAATTTTTGCTTTTATTTTTACATTTTTGCGTAAGAAATTTCTAAAAACCAATTTTAATTATTTTTAATAACACTTTTTATTTAGTGATGAAGTTTTTCAGAATATTTAAATGGTGAAATATTCGTCAGGCTTTATCATTTTTTAAATATTTTTATATTTGTTTCTTCCCTATTTATAAAGTTACTAATTTAATTTAATTTACTATATTTAAAAAGTTACTAATTCAAAGTCTACGAAAATGGATTATTATTTAGTTTTTTTATAAAAATTGTTTTTTCAATATAGCATCTATGTTTGAGTTTAAGTATTTGATGCTTAATAAGAAAAATATATTTTCTATTATATGATTAAATTAAATTAGTAACTTTATAAATATATTCACTATTTATAAAGTTACTAATTTAATTTAATTTACTATATTTAAAAACTTACGAATTCAAAGTCTACGAAAATGGATTATTATTTACTGTTTTTTTTATAAAAATTGTTTTTTCAATATAACATCTATGTTTGAGTTTAAATATTTGATGAATAATAAGAAAAATATATATTTTCAGAAAGTTATTTTTATATTTAGTATTTAATAAATATTACAATATTCTTTACAATTATTGTTTTCCATTGACAGATAAAAATGCGAGAGTTTTTCACTACTTGTTTTCTTTTAAATATAGTAAATTAAATTAAATTAGTAACTTTATAAAGTTACTTATTTAATTTAATTTACTATATTTAAAAACTTACGAATTCAAAGTCTATGAAAATGGATTATTATTTGCTACTGCTTTTTTTTTATAAAAATTGTTTTTTCAATATAGCATCTATGTTTGAGTTTAAATATTTGATGAATAATAAGAAAAATATATTTTCAGAAAGTTATTTTTATATTTTATATTTAATAAATATTAAATAAATATTCTTTATAATTATCATTGTTTTCGATTGACAGATAAAAATGCGAAGGTTTTTCACTACTTGTGTTTTTTTTTTTTTTTTTTCATTGAATCATCACGGTCTGTAATGTTTGACCTTCAAGAGTTGTCGGTTATTTTGACTCATACGTTGCTTTTTTTTTCCTTTTGCAACAAACGAAGAATATATAAATTATTTATTTTAATCATTTTTCATTCATCATTTCGCAAACAGAAAAAAAAATGGATTAATGAAAAAAAATCCAGTAATTTATTTCTTATGTGACGAAATATTTCTCCCTGCATTCGATATTTGATTTAACCCTTTATAAATTTCACTTAATAGTGTTGTACTGATCTTTTATTCAGTACTATTGATTTAATTCCTATTTGCGCTTCGATATCAAAAAATATTTGGATACTGTTTTCTATGACTTCGCAGATAAATTACCCTTATTAGAAGAGGTTTAATTTTTATATACTAATGGCCATGTTTTCACTACTTTTGAAACAGTTAGAGAAATAATAAAAATGAAAACAAAAACAATGGATATATTTTTAAACGAAAATTAATTTCGAAGGAATCATTAATTTTCAGTATCTAAAATTAAATTTTATAATTTTTGCTTTGGTATTTATTTTAATAAAATTATGACTTCGATATAAGTTTCAATTAAACACGCCAAATTATTATCTAAAATCATTTTGTTGTTTTGCATGGTATTCAATGTTTTATTTCCATTTTCAAATGTTTTACTTAAATAAGAAGTTAC
>JAPDSC010048846.1:4726-18948 GCA_026290005.1 Latrodectus geometricus
TATATATATATATATATATATATATATATAAAACCACAGGGAGATAAATATTTAGAAAATAATGTATATAAAATTGGATCACTCTTGAATTTTCTGTTTTCTCTTAATCGTACAAACCACACTACTGCAATAGCTGAGAAATAATTCACAATAAATAGAATATTAGCGAAGGAAAAAATCATGGTTATCTAGAATATATTAGCAATTGAAAGAAGAATTCATATTATATAGTATAATATACCATGCACATAAAATTCGTTGTCTAATCCTCTAATGAACCTATTATTTTTATAGTAGGGAATCTTTCTGATTATATTACAGACAATTATCATTAACACATTGAGTACGTTTAATAAAATATTTCGAAGTGTCGTTTTGGGTTCATTTTATTAAAAAACACTGCAGAGAATATTCTTTGTTCTTTTTAGATGATTTTTAATTGTATCAATGCTGTTCAGTATATATATTGGAAGAAATTTTCACATTTTTCTTTTCTTTAAAACAATTGAACTGAAATTTAATTTTGAACATTTTGTCATAAAAATTAATTACATTAAATTAAAATTAAAATCAACGAGAAATTTTGATGTACATTGTGATAGAAGTGTTGCTTACATTTAGGAGTAATATTTATATATTTCTAACTTTTTAAGAACGCCGGCTTTCATGCTTTATATGGAAGGAAATATTACGATGTTTATCTTCAAAATATTATAAAAAAATAAAAGAAATATTAGAACATAAATTCCGTATATAGCTGTCAAGCGAACAAATATCATTATAGTTTTATATAATTCCGCTTGTCACTGTGCAATGTTAAATATATCATAAAGAGCTTTTAAATACAGATGCAATTTTAAATAAATAATTTTAATTTCTAACAAAATTAATCATTCTAAATAAATATTTATTATATTTGTTTAAAATTATTCCTAAATATCATCACTAAATATTAAATGCACATAATATCTATACATATTTATGTAAAATCAATGTATTAATTTTATCTCATGTTGTTTTCATAAATATACCTTATTTATAGCGATATTAGAAATCTGGAAAATGTAAGTTATTTTTACTACATATTATCTTACCAATGCAAAATACATATCCATTCACAAGATGACTATATTTTAATCAGCAAGAAATATTTAAAGCTATCAAATCTTAGATCCTAAAGAAGTTTATCCTGAATTTCTTTAAAAGTATAGTTTAACAAGTTTTTCTAGAGTCTCTCCCAACATCCAGAATTGTTCTCCTCAGATCGATTCTCTTGTTTATTTAAGACTTCATTTATTCAATCGCACATATCTTATGGTGATCATAAACTTTACTTCTCTACACGCTACATAAATCAGAGCTCGTATAATATCGCTTAGCATACTCTTTGTCCACAAGGAACCGACAGCAGATTAGATTTTCATGGCAAGTCAAGCTCTTTGCAGGTAACGTTGCCTTAGATTAGGTACTTGTTCCTCGGATACAGTAATATTTTATCAAAATTTCCAATTTATCTTTTTGAATTACAAAGAGAAATTGGAAATTTAACCTTAGTTTGATATTTCCTTGTCTTTTAGAATTTGAGGACACATTTATTTTCTTGTCCTTTAACAGTTAATGATTATTTATCTCATAGGTGAAGATTTTTTTTTGTTTTGATACTGGGATTATAATTTTTATTTTCGTAAAAACATATGGTAGATGCTGTGAGTTTTCCACACAATTTTTGCATAAGTGAAAGAAATAAATGGAAAAGATTAATGACATAAAGTATAGTTCCATAAGCATTGAAGAATTCCTATCGAGAAATCTATATTTATTATCCTATTTAATAAAATTAAAAAATGGTTGTTTTATAATAAAAAATTTAAAACTTAATAACTATAGCAGATAGCATTAAACTTAGTGAACATACCTGTACAGCTAAAAAATATTTTAATGAAAACTTTATAACAAATCTAATGTTGTAACTATTCTAAGGGAAAAACATTTTTACTTAGTTTCTCTTTATGACTGACATTTTTCTAAAGTAATGTCTGAAACAAGGTCTTTAAAAAATTAAAAATAGATTTCAACTGCGAAAATTTACATTCGAATTCAAACTAAGAAACTAACAATATTAACAGATAATTTTATTACTATACATCTTCTATTGTGAAATGGCAAGTGTATTTTATATACTTGTTGCAAATGAAACATATCATGCTATGAATTGTTTAAGTGAACATAACAAGTTGAATTTTAAAAAAATACATCAATCAGATTTATTATATCTTTTTTCGTATTAACATACTTAAAGTGTGTTTTCTGTTCAACTGTCATGTTCTGCGCACATGAGATTATTAAACTGAAACTATGATTTAAGGGGAATTAACTACAGGCATCCGAGTCAAAAGTGGAAATCAAACCCATGAACCAATAAACATAAAGTCAAGGAGCTGAAAATTCGTCTGTCTGGTCAACCATGTAATTATAATTCGTTGAAAATAAATTTTCTGTTTGTTGCCAGAAATCAATCTTAACATAAATACAAAGAGTGTACATAACATAAGTGTACATTAGTGCATAGAGCAGGTTTATAAGAGAATACTTATAGAAAGCAATTTTCTATAATCTCTGTTCATATCTTTATCAAATTCAATGCAATTACAGTTTCATTTAAGTCAGTATACATAACTTCTAAGTAAATTATTGAAGCTGCAAACCATCTTTATAATGATTTATTTAAAAAATAAAATGATAATAATTTGTAGTTGTAAATATGACTTCAAAATAAAACAGTGTATCCAATATTTATTGAACATTTAAAAACACACTGAAAGTTCACGTTCTTTTGAGTGAATTAGAATTCTTATTACAAGATAAATTTTGTCGTCAGTTTTGTCATAAACATATTTAACGAAATTTAAATTCTTGATCTTTAATTGATTGAATCGTCTCTAGTTTAGTCAACCATTCATTTTCTTAACTCTACACATCATCCAAAAAGTGAGCATTTAAAAATGCATGTCTTTCATGACTGATACTTCAATTCATTACAGATTGATGGAGTTATAAAGACATTATCTTATTTATTCCCAAAAATGAACGGACAAAAGCATTTCATCTTAAGTGCTTTCACCAGAGAAGGATATTATTACTGTATGAAACTATTTTAAGCAATCTTAAATATTCGTAAATTTAGCTTCTTAAATTAAAACATTTCTTAAAAATTCAGAGTTGCCATGCCATCACCTTAACCAAGAAATTCCTCATTTTATTATTAATCATAATTTCCAAATTGTGAACAGAATATAGTTACTTATTGCTGAAAAAATTGTGAATTACATAAAATAATGTGTGTGTGTAATAAAAATTCAATAATAATTTCTAAGCATAATATTAATGTTTTTACAAGTATTCGTGTTATTTTCTTTGTAATCAGAACAGTATTTAACTTTTTTTTAAAGCAACTAATATAATTTAAGTTATCGATTACGCGTAACTTATATCTGTAGTTCAATGCAATCATCATGAATGTATTTCGTATATGTTATAAATCTTAAATATTTTATATTCTTTCGTTAGAAAAATTATTGACTTAAAACACCAATAGTTTCCGCCAGTCTTTTATTCTCATACATCTTATTTAAATTGGTGCTTTCATATTTTATTAATTGTTTACATAGTTATACAACTGTATAATCTAGGAAGTTAGTGTATTTTATTGGAAACGATTAACTTTATCTCATTTTTCCATAGAAAAATTTTCCCCAAGTCAATAATTAATTCGAGATTTTTTTCTTAGTAGATTCGAACAAGACGTAACTGGAAATATAGTATTTTTATACTACTATATGTTGTCGAATATTGTGCAGTATTATAACAATACTATTGCAATCTCTCTAGCAACTTTAAAAAAATTTAGTATCCAAAGAACATAATATTAAATATGATGATGAGTTTCACATATTAAATGTGTGTGCCTCGTCTTAGTTTGCTAATAATGATTTAACTGGAATATTATTTTATACTATTGAAAACTAGTATATGTTATTGTCACTAAATCATTACAGTTACCTAAAACCCTAATATTAATTAAAACAAAAACTATTTTTGAACTTAATATTTAGATTTTAAACTTCTAATATTAAATTACTTATTAAATTATAATTTTAAATACTTTAATAATATAGGCCAATTAAAGATGGAACTGGAAATAATATTTCAGGCAGTTGTATGTTATTATATATCATTTTTATTAATATTATATAGTAGATTTAACAATATCTTCTATTAGTGTTACCATAATGAAAAGCATTTTGATGACAAAGCCTTATTGGCCTTTTGAGCTTTTTGAGACTTTTAACTTAAAAAACTTGAAAAATATGGCCATCTAAAACTGAAAAAGTAATAACTTAGCAAATTTTTGTTCTTTATAACATTTGTGACTACCACAAACTCTGAAATTATTATACTGATTATATTGGAAATTAATTTTTGGATGAACCTTAAGCATTTATTGTATATGCTTATGTGAAATGCACCTCTTAGAAGGAGAGATGATTCTAATAAACACTTAACCATTTATGCCTTCCGGAAGAAATTTTCATAGATTGCAGGCCTTATTCATTTGCCACAAATCAGAATTTCAGGAAGTTTTCAATCGCCCACCCGAACAGGTGTTCATGCAGGAAACTAATTTGCATCATCTATCTCCCATCATGAGACAATAGCTAAAATTTATCTTGATGGTTTTCAGTCTAAGAAACGAAATCTTACCTTTAGACTCTGGTGTGTTACAACTTCATTACTGTTTACGAAACGTAATTTAATTATGTTAGTAAAATAGATATTTCACAAAAAATTCAATAAAACTAACAATAGTTCTTGAAATAAATTAAATTATTCTCTCATTATCTACATTTTGGAATAATTTTCCAAAGGTGTTTTGAAAATAAAAAAAAAAAACATTTTTATATAGAAGTAAACTTTGAAGCCTTTAAATTTTATTGTAAAATGTAAAGGCTTCAAATTTACACATTATGGCAACATCCTGAAACAATGTACTGCATCATACATCATCCTTTTAAAAAATGTAGGCTACACATGTGTGTGCGCGCTCGCGTGTGTGTGCGTGGTGTGTAATTAAGTACATTTCAATAACTATGTCTAAAGATCTTATATTATAGTTTCAATGATCTTCTAAAAAAATATTTTTATAGGAACAATTATTTGCATAAGGAAGCCATAATATATCGAAGTAGTTTCAAAAGTGCTTTTGCTTTTTTTTCATTTTTTTATTTTTTTCATTTTTACAATGGGAAAAACTCAGACACAAACAAATGAAAAATGAATCAATATAAGATTTCCAAATCACCACACTTCTCCACGTTCTTCTCACATATTTCGAGAGCTCTTTCTAGAAATGTGACAAACGTCTTGAAGCAGAACGCTTCTTTAGCGACACATTTCCTCAAACAATCCCACTGATCACGCCATTAACTCACAATTTCTCCTCCAGATGTCTCGCTTCTCCTTAGTCTATCCCTCTCTTGTGTCATCTCGCCTCTTTCAATAAGTTTTATTCCATTCCTCCATCCACTCCAATTTATTCCTTCAGACTCTTCAGCATGAAATATAATCGATTACAATTCTTCACCTAAGACTGAACAAGAAATCTTAGCTGGAAAGATGGTAAGGACGACGAAATGCTAGATGTCTGTTTGTTCCCCTTTCTCGGTGGATAACGAGAAAAGTTTTGGCTTCCAGATATAGAAATGGAAGCGTTAATAAATTCTCAGAGTTAAATTCTGTAAACTGCTCCCCTACCCGTTGGATGAGGAAGTACGTTCTCAAATTCAAGAAGTACCATTGCTTGTTAAGCATGAATGTTTTATAATCATCTTAAAATATTTATAATTGTTTTAAATTACTAATAATTAATTGTTTATATAGAAGTCATTTAAATAATTAATGTCAATACTTTATAACGAAAAATCTTTTTAAGTGCGTTAACCAAGTTATCATTTGAGGTTGCATTGAAAATGGTTGTAAGAATATAGTGGAAAATAACACTAATTCGAATGTTTTATTTTGACATTTTTATTGTAATATTTCAAATTAGCTTAAACTATAATTTTGATTAGAACTCAGTGTAAAGTTGCTTATAAGATGAAAACCGTTCTGGAATTCTACTTACTTCAAGAACAGAGATCTGGTTTCTTTAAAACATCATCTGTTATTAACCTCTAAGAATTCAGAAAATGTTTGAAAGATATTGGACTTATTTTTTCTTTTACCTTTTCATCAATTTATATTTCTGTTAGAAGATAACAACATTTATAATATTTCCGGTTTTTGAAGAATAATCATTTTTAAACATTAAAGTGAATGCTTTTTCCGCTTTCACGATATGTCACTGTTCGATAATACTTTATAATATGGATGAAAAATGTCCCTACTTCAATATTTAACATCTTTGTAGCTAAATGGAATTTCGAAGCATTTTACATTTCATTTAATTTATTTATATCTTGCTAGCCATAAACTGATTTATTGATTATGCAAACATTTTTATTTTTAGCAATTTTATACAAATTGACTATGGAAACTTTCTTGTAATACTAATTACCCTTTCAGCCTGCATTCTACAATATAATTACTGCTCCAAATATTTTTCTTTGAATACTGAACAAAAGAGTTTTGTGATTTGGCCTCACTGTGGCGTTCTTGAGAGCGGAAGGCTTAGAATTCGATACCAGTCATACAGATGATGAATAATGGGAGATAGATGTTGCACTTCTTTTTTGTCTTATATTTAGCACTTCTTTTTTTTGTCTTATATTTACTTGCCATTTCTTAAGACATCAACCCTCATCGTCTTTAAGAAGTTTATCAAATTTTCCCTTGCAACACATGATTACTTTCTTCTATTTATGATGAAAATAAATGCCAGTTTATATTTAGCAGTAGATTTGTAAAGGGCCTTACAACAGATTCTGAATATTAAATTCCCGGTTTCAAAGTTTTATACCATGGAGTGTGTAATTGAAGCATCTTGTAACATAAAAATGACTGCAATTTAGGAACAGATTAACTATAATTTTTTAATGAATTTATTACATTTATTACATCTGTAATTATATGTATTTATATGTTACATGTTGCTGACAAAGAATTGTAATTATAATACAAAATAATCGCATTTTTATATTGTATTGTTTGTAAATGTTATTGTAAGAAACTTTTTTGTCACTTAAAATGAAATGAAGCGAAAAAAGTTTGAATTCAATTTCAAATCTCAATGATATGTTTACCCAGTCTTTTATAAATAAAGTACATTACAGAAGTAATTCTTAACTAATGTGCCACGACACTTTTTAATGCTACCTAATTCTTAAAATGTGCAACCAAATTTTAAAAATTTGTATAGCAGTTATAATATTGTTTTATGGTGATTTAAGTTTATTTACATCAAGAAAAGTACACCATAAAAGAAAGCTTGTTTTTACAATTGAATACCATAAATTGTACAGTTAAAAATTGTTATAACAATAATAACTATGACCTTACATAGAGTGAAATGTTTCCCAATTGTGAAGGAATTTCAAATGTTCTTATGTATACACAAATAAGATGTATATATATAAATAGAAAACACTATATTCAATTACAATTTTCTACATCTTATTTTTGTGAATTTAAGTTTTCCACATTAACAAACATTAAAACGGAAATAATATGGAAAGTGTTAAATATGGAAAACGATATGAGAGTAGCATTGTCATTTTTATAATCAAGTATGAATGAAATTTTTAAAAAACATGAAGTTCAAATGTCTCATTAAAAGTATCCTTACTGTTACATTATAATAAATATCCTAATAAATCTATTGTTATTTTTACAGTATATATTATATCACTTTATTTTACATTCAAAATTAATATCATAAATTATGTAACATAGTGAACTATAGGTAAGTTAACAACTTCTAAACTTACTTTTTTTCATTGTTGCCGCCGAATTTCGAAATAATTAAAAGTCTGCCGTTACAAAAAAAAGGTTAAGAATTACTGAATTGCAAATTTTAAAATTATTTTTTCTTTAAAAAGTCGATCTTTATTCTCTCAACTTGAGAAAAATTATTATTTAACAGAAAATGTTCCTCATTATCATTTCAATGAGCAAAGAAGAATGACAAGGAAAATTTCACATCGTTTTACTGAATACTGATGTACGTAGATTTTATAAAATATTTATCTCATTTTTAAAATGAATACCATTAAAAAATATGACCACATGCGAATTCAACGCAAAAAAAGCAATAATGTCTTCTCCACAGTTTTAAAAACGACATCTATGCTCAACTATTTAATGCACTTCCCTCTACATTTAATAGATTTATTTAAAGGAAGAATTATTTGATCTTATACTGTTAAACTCTATGATTAACATAAAACTCATTACAGTGATAGCTTTGATATTCAAACTCAAGGGCAAAACAATTACCATCATTACGGTACATTTCCTTTCTTTGTATTCCCTTTTGTACATTAACGGAAGAGAGGAAGTAACTTTATGTCTTCAGAACTGGCTGAGTTCATATTCATTGTTCTTCTCACCATTTTAATGACTTGATCGTTTAGGATTTTGATGAAGATCACGAGTAAGTCACGGTGAAAATGGTGAAGTTTGAATAACAAAACATTATTCCAAAAATTGTATTAATGACTTTGAATTTAAGTACTTAGTTTAAATGTAATTCTTAAGTATCAATGTTGTAAATCCCTAACATTCGCAATAAAACGGTTATAAATAAATTTTCCCATAAATTTATTTCTAAAAAATTGAGAGCAAAAAGAAGTTAAATTTAATAAATGTTTTCTACAAAACACTATTTTTTCAGTCCTTAATTTTATCAAACGTGATTTATTAAATGAAATTTAAAATTTTGTAAACAACTCTGCAATCACGTAATAAAATTTCATAAAAGCATTAACAACCAACTGATTATACAGTAAATTAAGAGTTTCGTCATTCTCATTGATTAATTTCACGATCAATGCCAAATTATTCCAAAGATAGACATTTAGCTCATTCATTGCCAATCGTGCTTACAAAGTCTAGGTACGTTTAATTGTGAAGAATCTAATGTCTTAGCGAGAGTATAAAATATGGCGTACAGAGGTCTCTTAATACGTAAGTCATCTTAAATACATCGGTCATCGCCAATAGGCAAATTCATTTTGTGTTTTGTTGCTTTGGTAAGAGAATATAATTAGGTAGCTGAAAGCATATCTCAATAACCTACAGGCTTATTTTCTGAATAGTAAATTGCCTATTCAAGAAAATCGCTGCTCTCGTGTTTTCAGATAGCAGTGTGTTCACTACCTAATTCTTTTGTTATGAATACTATCATTGCTATGCTATCGTTTTTAAAGAGACTTACAAACTTTTGAGATGCAAAACTTTGTAATTTCATTTCATCTATCATTTTGAAAACAGTAAATCATTGGAGATAATCTGGTTGGAAAAGTGCTGTAAAAGTATATTCTTGGGGACTCCCTGAGGATCTATTAACTGCATAGGTGTGCTTTTGTTAAATAATACAACCGGAATATCTAATTATATATAAAAGGTATTTAATTGAAAACAGCAGTTAAAAAATTGCGAGTGTTTTTGTAAATATTAAAAATCAGTATTTACAAAAATATTCACATATTTCCATTTTACTTAAAGGTCTGTTGTGTTCGATACAGATATCCCATTTAACATAAGATATTTCAGACTTTCACTCTATTTTTTACTCTGTCAAGTGAGACATATTTTCCTTCTAGATTTCTTTAATTTTCTTTATGGGTCAATTGCCTCACTTGGTGAGAACTTCACTGGTTCAGTAGCTTCTCATTAAGATCAACAAAGTGAAGCATCTTTTGCCGAAGACATGCACGCACACAATAAAAAAGAAGGACACTGATTTATACTTAAAGGTTATCGGGTTCCGCCCCTTCTTCATATCCACTGGTACGACATCCTACACCGTCGTAAGGCATCCGCCGAGAACCGCGACTATTTTCTGTCTGTCAGAGGACAGCCACAGGTCACCTCCAAACGACGCCATTTGGTTTTTCGTTTATATGAAATTGATCACAATATTACGATGGGGCTCATAAGCCTACAATGGTCTACGCAGTAGACCACTATATCACAATTCAGTTTCAAGTGTTGAGCTTATCTATAATAATATTGAATTTAACAGAATGCTTAAAATATTAGAAGTAACGAAGTAAATGGTAAAGTTATATCTAACAAGTAGAAGTACAAAATGGTAGTGAGTAGAACAAATAGACATAATAAGACAAATGACGAAGGGTTTTCGATTAAAAGAAACTACTATTAAAATTTTTGTATTTGTTTCATTAAATTGTTCTACTATTCAGAAATGTCTTTGATAGTAAACCAGCTGTTTCAACCAATTATTTTGGTAATTGTTAGTGTTTTGACATCATGAGGAGTATCCCGAGTCCGTTGTGTGTGTCTCATAATCAGAAGAATCTGATCGTTGATTGACATAATCTCTATAAATTTTAGTGCTTTCTCCATAAGGAATGCCCATTTGTTTTGTTATTCTGTGTTTCCTGTAGGAAATTTGAGAGCAGAATTTAAGATATTGAAAGTTTGATTGAGTGATGTCTTTTGGATTTGCCGAAGACAGTGATTTTTAGGGTGACCATATTCAGTCTCCCTGGGTTAGTGGGAGCACCATGCAATGGGAACGTGTCCACCATCATCAATGACGTCGAAAGTCCTTCCACTGGTATGACATGAGCTTAAATGTGAAGTGGAGAGTGCTAGCTCAAGTGTAACTTCATCACCTGACCGTAGTTCAATATTACTATTGTTGGTAGGCAAATATTCCAAACCTTTAACCTCAAAGTATAGACTGGGGCTCATTTTATATATAAATATTTTTTAAAAACATTTTTGAAGCATTCGTTATTGCATACTTCTATTCTACATACATTATTCTTCAATTTTTAAGACAAATTATTCCACAATTTATAAATGACGTTTTGAAGCCCTTTTATTATTAGTTGATATTTGAATGACAAGAGTATTTATTTCTTGTGTTTTTAGTTTATAGAAAAAAAATGCTTCCATTAGCTATCTTTAATTTATTCATGAAATAGAAAGATTTTTCAGACTTTCATCGATGAGATTAGTTGTTTCTGTTTTTTGTCAAATTATAGAACGTAATGATCTCAAGCATTTTACATCACTAGTTTCTTAATCTATGTCGTCATATATTATTGCAAAATGTATTAGCAATTTAGTTTTTCATCACAACCAATGTCTTTAATTTCTGAAAACTAGATAAAAATGAATGTACTCCATGATTTTCTCCATTGATGAACGATTATCCCCAATTTTGATTATTTTTTAAATGTCCACACACGTATGATTGTCGTCTTGGAAAGGTATTTATCTAAATTATGATACGTATACAGATGTCAATGGAAGAACTTTTTTCCTGCATTGCAGATTTTTGCTGTTTATGTCTTTACAATTTCAACAGCATGGTTATTTAATTTATACAAAGCGTAAGTTTTGCACGAGCAAAAATTAATCAACTACAGGCATAAAATATTCTCTGTAATTAACAAGAGTAATGATTTTTTATATCATACTTTGCAGTTTTGTTTTGATTATATAGACGAAAAAAGCAGGGTTTGTTAAATGCTTTCAATTTCTTATAATATATTATATATTCTTCCATATGATGTATTTGAAAGTTACTTCTTAAAACTACAAACATATCTCTTACTAGAGAGAGTTTGTCTGTCTTCCTTTTCTCAACACTTTAAAAGGAGTAATAAATGGTTCCAAGAAAAAAATGATTGGAAAACCCCGAAGGCTGCTCCATCTGTATCCCAGAGAATTTTCACGCAATGATTTGAAAAATCTTTAAAAAGAACAAAAGATTTATCTTAGTGATTTCATTTATGATATTGATGTTTTTAGCATCACTCTCACAATTTTAGTAATAATTCTTATGTACTTATTTGGGTGCAAAACATAATATTCATTTCAATGATATAATTAATCAACAGCTTATATATGAATCAACTATGGATTATACATTTGTTTGCTTCGCTAATTATTCTGAGTAATTTTAGAACAATATTATCAGGAAAGATTTTGAAATTATGGCTTATTTTTTTCTCGTATTTTTATCATCGCTTTAAATACAAAATTTCTTAAATCTTCTGAATCTAAACCATAATGACAATCTAGGTCTTCCTCTAAAGAAGTTTTATGTTTACAAATATCTTATAATTTATTGGTAGTTCATCAACTATTGCATTGCTAAGAAAAATTCTAATCTACGTCTTTTCTTCTTTGTATGGTGTGTTATATTTCCCTTTACTCTAAAACTTGGAAAAAATTAACTGGCTTTGTAGCCAGTTAAGACCCTATCAAAAATTTCAAAAAAGCGAAATTCAGAAATGCGGAAATTTCAACCATTAAATTGGACAGAAATAAAGCTGCAGAGTACCTAAATGACTTTCAATAAAAATGAGTGTTTTTACGCAGTGCTTTAAGAATGATAGAAATTTAAAACTTAGTACTCATGCTTGTGAATTAACCTCATTTCTAAATAAGCATTTTTTCATAAAAAATATATAATTTGATATTCAAAAGAACCTAATTTTAAGAAAAGAGATTACAAAGCTGTTAAAAAACTACACAATATGGAAGAGAAAAAATCTAATTTTTTTAAAAAAAATGCAACGAAATTATTTATTTGAGGGGCCAGAGAAAATATTCCTTTCCCAACAGTTATTCTAAATTATTAAGATATTTAGTTCAATATATAAAAGAATCTAGCCTTTTTCAGTTCATTTAAGAAATTTGAGTGAAATATTTACGTAAAATCAGAGAGACTATAGTTTCATTTGATTTATTTCTGAAACTTTGTTTTTTTTAAAAGTATTTAAGTAAAGGGGAAAGAAAAAAACTTATCCATATACATTCTTTCCAAAAATTATTTCTAAAATGATTACTTCAAGAGAGTCTTGTCATTCATAATTCATTTTTCTAAATGCCTTTAAAAACAATATTAGACTTTATATTTAGATAAATAATTTAGAAAGATGTTTCTCTCAATAACTACTCCTGTTAGAGAATTATTGATGAACACATAATAATATTTGAGGAAATATATTCCTGATTTATCACTTGTATCAGTTTTATCAAATTATCAAACTTTTATATATATATAAACCTTAATATTGTTCATAAAATGTATTTTATAAAATAATTCCTCTTATTTTAGAAATTATATTAATGTTTTATGTGTTGATATTTGCTCGTATGTTTTATATTTTGCAATTAAAACATATTTTAACAATATTCTAATGAATTATATAATGAAAGAATAATTTCATTCTATTTTTATTAAGTAGCTTAGGAAACTGGTGCAGTATTTTTAGTAAATGAGTTAGTGAAAAGACATGCCAGTGGTGATTGTCTGGTGTCACAAAATCGTAAGTAGCTCTACTTCAATAAAGACAGATTATTCATATTAATTAAGAAAAGGATGGGTAATATGATTATATTTCCTTCCATTGTACAAAGCCAGATATTCTTTAAAAAACAGTGTCTTCGTTAAAAAAGAAAAAGGAAGAAGTGGGCAACGGGTACCATGAGGATTCTTAAAGGAGAATTCTGATGTCCACAGAACTTCTTCCTTATGAGGCCCATTTCCTCCTTGAAAGAGTCATTTATGATGTGTCACAAAAGGACAGCTTCCCCCCCCCCCCACCCTAACATAATTCCTGATTATTTTCAACTGTAAATTTTATTAATAAAATTATTACATGTAAAAAAAAATTCATTTTCAAAATATAAAGTCCATGGCATACTTGTATAAAATGTACTAAAATGTCAAAAATTAATTTTTCTTTACTAAAATGTAATTAAATACATACATTCTCTTTCAACTTACTAATGCTCATCATTTCTATTAATTATTGACTAAATTTATTTTCTTTATTCTATTCATTAAAATTTCTAATACATTTAAAAAAAAAGAATTTTTTAAATTTAATAACTATCTTATGTCTCTTACAAGGCAGAAATTCATTTTCTAAGAGGTATTTAAGTATGCTGAATGCTTTGGCAACCATTTATTGTTTTACTTAATAAATAAAATATATATATATATATATATATATATA
>JAPDSC010048846.1:25725-39042 GCA_026290005.1 Latrodectus geometricus
ATATTTCGATTTATTGCACCATTGCTTTTAATTTTTAAAATTATTGTTGTATTTTTTCCCTTTTACGTTCGCTTACATCCTATTATTAAAAAAATGACCTTAGGAATTAAAATTAAAGAGACAATCCAATTTAATATCTTTAGTTCTTATGTATTGGCACGAACATCAAATACTTTTGAAATCCATATTAAATTGAAACGGTATCGTTCCAGATAGTAAAGGAAGCAGCTTCTTATTTACAGTGACTCCACGAGCTTTTGCAAGAAAAAGAATTGAAGAAACGGGAACAATTTACACAAACATTTTTATTGAATTTCACCGGACCCACGGTTAAATTTTCACCCGCCTTTAGTAATTCTTTAAATTGAATTTGCACTGCTGCTATCTCCTCTCTAAATTGCAGAGCCAACAAATTTTAGCAAAAATGTTTTTATTTTTTTATTTCTTTTATCACGTTTATGTTTTTATGCTTTTATATTACTTTGTAGTCAATGTGTTACTGGATACGTTTACGAAGTTTTTAAAACAAAAATGTGTTTTAATACTTATGTATTTATTAAGAGTCAAGATTTCTGTTTGAAAACAGTTCATCCTTTATTTAATATTGTAAATTCTGAAATAATTTAATTTCAAAGTTTTTTTTATTAAATGAATAAAACAGGCATTTAATATAATTAATGCTAAAACTATATTGTACATATTATGAAAATTGCCAAGTAAGTTAGTTTTTTATTTCATTTCTTTCTAAAAGTGAAGTTTTAAATTTATTGTTTATATTATGCTTTTTAACTAATTAGAAGATAATATGGTTCACAAAAAATTTATAAGTTAAGTAAATTAATTCAATAATTATAATTGAAGCGAGATTTTAAGCAATAGAATCAAAATTGCTTAGATAGAGATTCATTTTCTAAAAAATATTAATAATTCATAACAAAAAATTAAAAAATTCATTTTAAAAAAATTAATTCCAACAAAACTTCAATTTTTTATTAAATTAAATATAATAATGTATAAAAGTAATTTATTTACAACTGAAGAATCATCAATGAAAATAAAAGAATACTTATGAAATGTATTATTTTTATTAAATTTCTGATACTTTAATTTTGTAAATTATGGAAACTAAAGAAATATTAATTATTGAAAGAGTCTACATTGTTTTGATTATTTGCCAAGCTGTGAGACCTTAATCAAGTTGTCAGCTGAATGGTTAACACACAACCTATTGAAGTCAACAGTTTGTAAGTTCGATCCCCAACTCAGGTACTGACGTTTAGAATTGGGTTTTAACTCTATTCCAATCAAATTTATTGTGAGTCAAAAGTGGTTTTAGATCGGCAGATCAATTAAATCAGATTAAACATATTGGTACAACTTTTACTACGTTTAAATGACTAGTTAATACCAATTGAAAATACATAATCTCTATTAATAAAATTGAAACAATTTTATTAATAAACATAAGGTATTAATTAAAAACGTTTAATTACTTTTTTATTTCAATGAAACATTATATTTTTCACTTACATATAGGTAATTGCTACTAGTTTTTTATATATTTCTCACTCTATTGTCACTTCTGCACATGAGTGATAATTCATATAGGATCCATTGTTTAAATAGATAAGAAATAATAACAAGCATCTATGACCAAAATAGGAGTCAAATCCATGAATTGTTGAACTGAAATACGTCTACTTGTATAATGTCTACTTATTTAAGTGGCTAAACAGATTACAAGGAAACTCTTATTAAAAAAATTAAATAAATAGTTGTAGTTTTTTAAAAGATAAATATTGCAGTTAAAAATTCGAACATAAGTAATCAGTTAAAGTTGTTTCAGTCCATTTTAGTGTAATTCCATTACCAAGCTAATAAAATGTTTTTGAAATACTTTAAAAAATTAAATTCTTTCTAAAGTTAAAAGTTGAAAAGAAAGAGTATTGAGAGATGTATTTTTAAGGCACATAAAGTTAATTATGTAGCTTTTACAACATGAGTTTCAAAGTTTAAATTACTAAAAAAATAAAAATGTTTAAAATATTTAAAATGACTAAAAAATAAAAAAAAATTGAATATTTATTAATTTTTAAATTTTTGCATATAGTTTGTTAACAAAACAAATTAAAGCTAACAAATAAGGAAACTTGCTTTCACAATCGTCAAATGAATGAATAAATATGATGCCGATTCATTAATTAAACCAGTAATTCTATGAACATTATGCTTATTATGTTTTATTAAAATTATCTAATAAGCATTATTAATAATGTTCAGCACTCGAGGTTTATTCCAAAGTGAAATGTTGTAGCAAGCTAGATTAAAAGCCTATCATTTAAAATCTAAATTAAAATTGATTTTCATTTTAACATCTAAAAAGCATTATTATAAATCGAGAACTACTATCACAATTTCTCGTTTCCTACTATCATGTTTTCTCATTAATCAATGGAATTCTCATTCCTTTTTTTTTTTTTTTTCAAAATACCATGTCTTTATTCCTAACTTCAAGTTATTTGTGGCTCTAATTCTAAAAATATAAAATATTGGTTTTTTTGAAAAAAAAAAAAGGAAAATTTTTAAATATAAATCGCAAACACAGATATTGCAAAGAATTATAAATTTAAGCTTTTTTACTTCAACTAACTGTACATCCAATGATGTGATAATATTTGACTAAAATTTTCTAAACAAAAATATTCATTCATGTAGCAGTATTAATTTTGTTATAAACTACAGTTAAAATCAAAATTAACTTAGATAATAAATTATATTAAATATTTATATGCATTTTTTGAGTCTACGAATTCAATTTTCTAGTTAATATGAATGAAGAAGAATGATTGTTCAAAGTAATTTTTCCGGCTTATGATTGGACTCTCATAACGATAACTATTTCTTTATTAGCAATCAAATCACTTTAATATCACCCTCAGAAGTTCTTTTTCTCGAAGAGATCAGTTCCCTTATTTATTTAATGCCTCTGTTATTCAAAAGCGCACATCTTTAAAGTGATCATAAACTTTACTCTCTTGCATATTCTTTCGTGCTACATAAATCAGAGATCGAATAATAGCTTTTAGCATAAGCTTTGCCCGCAAGGAACTGACTACAGATTAGACTTTCACGGCAACAGTAGCTTCGTAGGTAAAGTGGTTTTAGAAGACTCGTTTTTATCGAGATTTAGTAACAACTTTTCGAAATTTAAATTTTACTTCCAGAAATTTTTATTTTGTTTTCTTTCCAAAATTCATTTTGTTTTCCCTCTCGAAAGTCCTTAGTAGATATTTATTCTGTCTTGGAATGTTATCTACAAAATTATGCAAAACATTATTTTCCGTTCTCTGAAGAAAATATATTTTGCTGAAAAAATGTGCACCCAAAGCTTTATTTTTAATTTCATCCAGAAAATATCCTCTTAAGAATACTGCATTATTTACCTCCTAACAATGAATGATTCATATTATCTAAGTGTTCAGGATTCGAGTTAGCAATCGAATAATTAGCACTTCAACTTTCACTTGTGCTTTCATAGGTTCAATTCCCATCTCTAAGTAATTGTTAGGTTCAAAAACCATTTTAAGCTATAGATTCTGCTCTAACCAGTCTTTGTGCACAACTGACTGTTAAATAAATTAAATAAAAACTGCGCAATATTGTACATAAGTGATATTTTCAAAGTATACAGATAAAAAAATAAACCATGATACAACTCAAATTAGTTTTCTGTTATTTACCACTACATATAGTTTGACCATCACTCAAATATATCTGATTAAATTTATTTTCTATAATTTTTCTATAATTCTTTAAAGAAAATTATAATTTCTCTGAATGTCCAAAGAAATGCAGATTTTATTAATTTTTGATTTTATTCAGTAATATTCTGTAAAATGATATATAAATGATATTTTATAAATTCGCTATAAATATAGCTGAAATAGTTACAGCAGCATAACTTCTGAAACATTTCAGCCAAGATTCTTTTTAAAATACAAACAACTGCAATGGTTTCTTTGAGAATTATCACTATATATGATTTCTTTGTGACAATGTAAAATACATTTTGAAATTAACTTTTTTACGAGGCTAAAATTATTGATAGCATTCTATATAATAGAATTGTACAATTCAATGTGAAAATGTGGAATAAGTTAACAATATTATTTATCCTGGTTCTTGAAAATAAATTATGTATTTAAGTTAGAAAAATAAATTATTTGTGAGTTGTGTTAGAAAATACTTATTATTTTTTTCAGACGAGTTTTCTTCATTAGATGAATTATTATTATTTAAATAAATCTTTATTTAGATTAAAAATTAAAAGGAAACCCCATTTTATTAATTTTTAATTTGAGATGAATTGTTGTTCTTGTGTATATGTATGAACGGGATGCTTTAAATAGAAAGTAAAATATTAAATAAGCTTTTAATAACACTTTTTGAATTCTATTGAAGATTGCCTCTAAATGTGTAAAATGTCACGGTAATAAAATCCGCTTATTTGTGCAAAAAGTAGGAAGCCTGATATCTGAGGCAAATGACAATTTCTATACTTTGAATCTTATTATTCAGTAGATATCATTCCTTTTGCGTGCAGAGATGGGAGAATAGTGCATCATCATATCTTTCAAAACCATCTCTTTGGCATTGCTTAAAATTATTCGACTATTATATAAGAAATAGCCAAACATTGTGACCCCCTTTACATTTTGACACTGATGTCACCTACTCAAATAGCAAGCATAATCGTCAGAATATTCAAAGGACGTCCTTTCAAGACCAGTTGGACTCAGTTTGGCCTTGAGAAAACGTCCGATGGATGTCAGTCGAAGCCCAATGGGCATTCTTCTCAGGACGTCTTAGTGCCTGGAAGTACCACGTATGCCGCACGTCCCACGCACTTTTGAGGCAAATGATATTTAGACGTCATTTGACACACATTTCAAAATTCGTATAACAGCCATTACTATGTGATTCATATTATTAAATCTACATAATAATATAAACCTCTGTTTCTACTTAATAATATAAACTATAAAATATTTAAAATAATGATAAAGTTTTTATACTTATTTTAAAAAGTATGTTAACTACATTTGCTTATAAATCATTTTTAATGATGTTATTATTTCCACATAAGTGTAATTAAATGTTCTTTGAGAGAAGAATTTTTTTTTCTCGTAACGAAATAATTTATATATCTTATTTTTTTTTTTTTTTTGCAAGAGTTCATAATATTCTGAAAGATAATCTTTTGCAATTCACCTCTAAAATACTACTTAAAAATTTATTCAAAAGAAACAATCAATGTCTATAAAAAGTTACAGTATTTTGATATATACATATTTGAGTAAAACATTTTTTTTAAAAAAGTACTTTTAAGCCAAAATATTTCAACCCATCTGTTCCAATATATTGATATTTTGCTATCATATTTTATCGTATAATTAATTACTTAGCAAAAAAAAATCAAGAGCATATATTTCCTATCAAATACATTACTTAGTTTGTATTTAATGTGACTTTAATTCTATTCTGAAGATTGTAAAATTTTTAAACTTTGCACAGGTTACTTTAAAATACAGCTGTATGAATTCACTTTTTTGACTTTTCAAAATACATCAATATTTGTTTAGTTAAAAGACAAAGAAAAATCTAACATAAATTTTCTTACAATTTGAAATTGACTTATGAGAATTAAATTTTTTATTTAATAGGTTTTCAGATATTTTATCATTTATTTACATAAAAAATATGTATTTTTATATAATTTTTTTTAATTTAAATTTTCTATTGTAGAAATGTTTATTATATTATCCAAGCTAAACTATATAGTTATTTGTCTATTAACACACAAATTATATTATTAAGAAATGTTTGAAAGTTTAATATCTTAAAAGTAAATATTATGTTAAAAACAATGAGAAAAAAGAAACATATTTAAAAATATATATTAGAAACTATTAACGTGAAATATTAAGAAATATCAACATTTTCAGGATTATATTTCAGTAAATCATTAACATTTACAAAATTAAAAATACGTCTAAATGCCAAAAGGAAATAAATCTCTACATTTGTGATAAAAATAAATAAAATAAAAGCCAAATATCAATACATAAATTTAGAAATTAAATCGACGACAGATGATTCTTTGAATTAAATAATTACAACTCTATTTGTTTTATAAAATAACAACGCCGCACGAAGAAGCATTCAGTTAAAATTTATCTTCCAAAATACAGGGAATCTGATTTTGGTCAATATTACATAGTAGCAAACATGCGTAGTTGTCCTAAGGAAATAAGCATTAATCTTATTAAATAACTTATATTTACAAGTTCCTGTATATTTACAATGTTTTTTCAAAAATAATATTTTAAAAATGAATGTTAACAGTTTTTAATTTATCATTTTTTAATCTTAAAAGATGAAAAAATAAAGATTCTGAATATTCTAAAAGTGATTTTAAATATTAACATTTCTGCTTCCAGTTCTATGCATATCACGTTATGATAAAACAAGAAAATCTTAAATGTTAATATTTACCTTCAAATAATATCGTTTATTCCAATTTTTTGTTAGAATTAATCATATTTAGGTCATGAAAATTAATTTATATTGTAGATATTTTTTATGCTTCACACATTTCCATTAAGAAATTTGAATGTGTGCATTTAATCTCACAGTAACCTTTGATAAAAATGGGGTACTAAACAAGCATAGGTTTTGCTACTTAGATAATAAAAATGAGCATCAACGATTATCCCAAAATATCTTGCCTGTCTACCTGTCGATCGGGTCCTCTTTAATGTTCAGTCCTGGAGTACAATATTAATATGTAATCAGCTCTGAGTATCTTTTGATAAGTAGCTACAATGGTTTACCAGACTTCCTAATTAAACATTTTAGCCTTGCCATTTAATTTTCATATTTGAATGAGCAAAAATTATAAAAGCATTCAAGATTCAAAACGCTATTACACAAGTGTAATAACTCATGAATATTATAGGACATGTATTCTTTGCCATATAGTAAAGTAACGATTTTCATAATAGGTTCTGAAAGTCAGTAAGAACATAATAGTGCTTCCGAACGAAATACTTTGAACACAGAATTCTAAGAGTAACGCAAGGAAAAATTTAAATAACAATAGTGTAGTGATTTCGAGAATATGTTAATCATGATGTATAACAAAATTTGTCTGATTTCTGTAACATTCTAACGAGCTAATTTAGCTAAATTCATAAGCTCCTATAATAACATAAAATGAGTCAAATTATACTTGATTTGCTTTTCCAATTAATACTTATAGAAAAAGATGGTCTATCTCCAGAAACAACTTCCAAACAATTTTAAACCCTTTTTCAATACCAAAATGCAAATGATTTCTTATACTGACATACTTTATTTTATACAGTAGTGTGTCTTTAAAACAGCCTGAGGATATTTAAGAAAACTTTTAAAACAATCACAAATTTTTAAATGGATCAGTGATAGCTTTAATACTGAAGAATAAGCTGTGAAGATTTTTTTTTATAATTTTAAAAATGTATCATTAAATTAATTGTTAAGTTAGTAAATATTTCTATAAAGAATTTTTTTATTCCACATGTTGCGAAGAAGTGCAGTTTTCGCTGTAACACACAACATTAAATTTAAATATTTGCCTCAATAAATTTACGGTAATAATTTATATTTTTATATACACTACTGGCCATTAAAATTGCTACACCAGGAAGAAATGCAGATAACAAAATGATATTTATTGGACAAATATATTATACTAGAAATGACAAGTAAAATTTCGCTGGATAGATCCTGAGAAATCAGTACCCAGAACAAGCACTTCTGGCAGTAATATCAGCAGTTATACGCCTAGGCATTGAGTAAAATAGAGATTGGATTGCATATACAGTTACAGATGCCGAGGCAGCTTCAACACGATGCCACAGTTTATCAACCTTAGTGACTGGCGTTTGGTGACAAGCCAGTCACTCGGCAACCATTGACCAGACGTTTTCTATTGGTGAATAATATGGAGAACGTGCTCGCCAGGGCAACAGCCGAACATGTTCCGTATCAAGGAAGGTCCGTACAATACCGGCAACATGCGGTCGGGCATTATCCTGCTGAAACGTAGGGTTTCGCAGGGCTCGAATAAAGGGTAGAGCCACGGTTCGTAACACACAAGAAATGTAACGTGTACTGTTCAAAGCACTGCCAATGCGAACAAGAGGTGACCGAGACGTGTATCCAATGGCACCCCATACCATCACGAAAGGTGATGGGCCAGTATGACGATAACGAATGCACGCTGCCAGTGTGCGTTCACCACGATGCCGCCAAACACGGATGCGACCATCATGATGCTGTACACAGAGCCTGGATTCATCTGAAAAGATGACGTCTCGCCATTCGTGCGCCCAGGTTCGTCGTTGATCACACCATTGAAGGCGCTCTTGTCTATGACGCATCGTCAAGGGAAGCCGCAGCCATGGTCTCTGAGCTGAGGTTCCAAGCTGCTGCAAACATCGTCGAACTGTTCGTGAAGACACTTGTTGTCTTCCAAACGACCCCTTTTCTTGACTCACAGCGCGTAACGTGGTTGCACGATCCATTATGGCCATGCGGATAATATGCCTGTCTTCTCGGCTGCTAGTGATAGGTGGCCGTTGGGATCCAGCATGGCGTTCCGTATTACCGTCCTGAACCCATTGATTCCATATTCTGCTAACAGTCATTGGATCTCGACCGACGCGAGCAGCAATACTGCGATAAGATAAATCGCAATCCCGGTACGCTACAATTCGACCTTTATCAAAGTCAGAAACGTGCTGGTACGCATTTCTCCTTCTTACAGGAGGCATCACAACAACTTCTCACCAGGCAACAATGTTTAAATTCAATTTGTGTGTGAGGAACCGGCTAAACAATTTCCTCATTTAAACGCAATATAGGTGTCGCTACTGGCGCCAGCTTTGTTTGAATGCGCTGAAAAGCTAATCATTTGCTTATCACAGCAATGTCTTCTTTCCGTATAAATTTCACGTCTGTAGCATGTTGCCTTCTTGGTGTAGCAATTTTAATGTCCAGTAGTGTATTAAATACTAGGAAATTAATAAACAAGGGTTACACATAGAAAATCCACTACGTTCTTAGCAGAATATTTCCTTGAAAATCATTTTTAAAAATATATCAAATTCCATTATGATAAAATAATAAACCATTTTAGATTCCTTGAAGAGAGTATTATTTCCGAAAACTCACATTCGTAACAGTTTTTATAATCTTCATATTTTCAATTAAATGCAATTTAGTATAAAATCGTTTAAATGTTTGACCAAAACTTAACACTGAACTTCTTTTTATTTTCCAAATATAACTCAAGACGTTTTCAGAACTTTAGAGGCTGGTCCAAACAAGGATGTAAAAAAATCTTCCCAGGACGTTTGTAAACAGATAATCTAAATGACTATAGTAAGGGAGGTACTCAAAACATGTTTACTAGGACGTCCTAAGCCCTTCCTGAAATGACATCCTAGGGATATCCAAAACTCATTTAATTGGTTTGAGGATAAAATATGGATGTTCTAGACACCTGTGAACCTTCATAAAAAGATAATTTCTATCTTGTAGATGTCGTCTGAGATATTGATAAAACGATGATAATTTATTCCGAAAAGTGTGAAGCACCATTCCTGTGCTTAAGGAAAAGTTCCTGATCCGAGAGACTTTGTTCGAAGGCAAATGACCTAAAAACTGGAAATGAGTATCCCCAAAGCTGCATGGCTCTTCGACTGTTTACTTGCTGTCAATGTTGTACTTATATGAATAGGATGAATGGACAATAAGAGTAGTATAAGACACCAGTGTTAGATGACCATACATCATTAACAACACGAAGTATTGAAAACTGACTCTCTTTGAAAAATAAGATCGATAGCTACATTTAAGGAACAAGTGCAAGGAAGAAATGTCTCTAAATATTCGGATAAATTATGTTTGGTTCGGTGTATAACAAATATTATTTGCTAAGAAAGTCTGCTTTCAAGATCGTATATTTAATGATGTGAGGTCATGTGATGCCGCAACGTTTGTGGCTCGTGCTTACCTTTCCCCCGTCATTCTTCCCTTTGGCATAACACTCTTAAAAACATCACTTGTAATAATTAATAAACCATACAAATTCAGTAATTCTCATTTCAAGTCTTTGGGTGATCTTCTAGGTACAGAAAAGTCACTTACGTCTGTTGACTTTTCCATAAAACACACGCGTAATTACACGCGTAAATAATACTTTACATAATTTATTCTGTGAAAAATGTAAATATTCCATTGGATGACATCATCCACGAAATTTAGTTGGTCATAATGTTTTGTATATACTGTTATGTCTTCACTTAGTTTGACCCCAAAAGCAGTTAAATAAGGGAATATGAATATTACGCTTTAGTCTACATTGATATTTATTAGGTTGGTGCTTGGAAGAGTGTTAGTTTTACCTAAAAACAACACTGTAATGCAGCTTTATAATTCAGAAAATTTTCGTAAGAAATTAATTTAAAAACTAAAATTTAAAATTTGTTTCTACTTATTTTGAATATCTGTACTGAATGTACTTAAAAAGCATGATACTAGGAAAAGAACTTTGTTATTAGATTTCTTTATATGTATTGAATGAAGTTTATGTATGTAGAACGTATGAAAAGAAAGACAGTTGACTTATAAACAATTTTTAATACCCAGACATTTGATCTTAACACATTTGGCTGTAATGTTTAGTCCTCAAAGTTTCTAGATATGGTCATCTGTTTCCAACACTTTAGTTATGAAGCAAAACACTGAGCTGACCAATTCTTCTTTATTTTACGACCCATTAATGCATTGAACAATACTTTTAACTTATATAGGTCAGATAACAACGATATTCTCTTGCATCATGAATCAAACCTGCTACCTTCTGAACTCCAGAATGACACTTTTCTTCTCTGTACAACCGCAGTATTAAAGATGTTTAAAACGACAATGATATGGGCATGGATACAGACATTTAAAAAATATATAATACATCTATATAGACTTGTGAAAAGTTATTCATGCATTTAAAAGCTTATTTTAATTATCGTATTTGCCGGCGTATAAAATTATAAAATATATTTCATTTTATACACACTTTTTAAATATAAACTTTATTGCTTTTTACTATAACGAATTTACATTATTATAAATATAAAATAATATGAAAATAATATAAAAAGTTTTTACCTCATAAAAATGTGGGTGACTTCTCTGTAGCCTTGTTTCCATGTTCTTTGGGATATGCAATCAGGTTTAGCTTGCATGCTATGTTATAATAATGCTAAAATTGTTTTTGTGTGCCATAAGTAACCAATGAATTCTAGAAAGTTGAACAGTAAATAATTCACAAACTTAACAGCCGTTCAAAAAATTTAGAAAGTTTAAGCGAACCCAACTGTCGATCAGAGTGCATAAGCATTTACTGAACTCTATGTATATAACTATAATTATTCTCACGTTTCGTAAGAAAATAAGAAAATAATTGCATGGCACTGAATAGAGGAAATTTACAGAAATGAATTCAGCAAAAAATTTATAGTTAAAGCGTACGAAATACCTCTTTTTTTAGAGCTATTTTCAAAGAAAATTGAGTGTTGCCGCTGGTAAATATGACATTTGAGATTTACTGCAATCAGACTGTAATCTGTTTTGATAATATGTTGTAATTTAATTCCAATTATCAAGCTTATATATTCAAATGATTCTCTTTTTTTACAGGCCAGGTGTAGTCGGTTAAAAGCGTGTCATTCTCATGACCTTGAGTTCTATTCCTGACTCATTCGAAGATCCATCGTGTTCACAAATGACAACTAAGGCACATAAAATATGTCGTTGTAGCAATGTCAAATTGATGTGATGAGAGATGGCGAAGATAGTGCTTGCTAAAGCATAGACCTCATCACTTGAGCAGGCATCAAAATTATGTGACGATCGGCTCATAGACTGATTTGTAGTCGGCAGGAATTGGCAGCCGATAGCATTTAACAAAATAATCAGCAATATTCTTATATAAGAATGAGGTTAAATGAAATTTTAAAAATGATATTATCAAAATTTGAAATATTTAATTATTTATGGAGTGCTAATTAATCTAATGTTTAATTTTGCTAAGATGTAATTCTTATTAAGAATTTAATATACACATAAAACTATTTCTATGAGTTCTCAATTTTATATCAAATTTTTAATGAGTTTATACCGTTAAACATTTTGAGAAAGAAACAGTGTCCTTAATTTTTGGAGATAAAAATGTTTCATCAGCATTTTTTGAAAAACGAACTACACAATTTCATAAAATTACTTTAATTGGCATTCAATTTTTTTTTAATTTCTTGATAAAATAATTACTACAATTTAGTAAAAAAATTAAAAATTACTACAATTTCTCTTTAATTGACAATTTCAGATTAGTGGTGACGTAATGTCATTACACAAAAGAATAAGTGGTACTTTATTCTGTGTGAAAATTGCTTATATAATATCGTAAATAAATTTTGAAAATACTTCCTTACTTGTGTATTTCGATATTTATGGTTTTCTAATCGAATAAACTTTATTTACATAATTTTGTTAACATTCACCATTTCATATAAAGGACATGAATTTCTTAAAATTTTAATAATATAATTTTACTTAAAGGACTATTTTGCATAAAATTATGTCCATAAGTTAAGAAAAAAGTTTTTATATTATACTATATGTATGTAATATATATATGTACGTAATATACTATATATATATATATATATATATATATATATATATATATATAAACCAAGTACTTTAACTTTTAAGCATTGACTACTTATCTCTTCCCCTTTTTCAGAAACATTTTAGCTTGTATATCCATACCACAGTTACCTTTTATAAATACATATATTCTGTGAGATTTTTTATTCGAATTTTTAAAATTTACGTACAAATCAAATTAATATCACTCATTTCTAGTTGGAAAAAAATTCAAATTTTAAATTTCATGCTGTTTGAAAGAAATTAGGTGAATTACTTACAAAAGTAAATGCTTTATACTGTAAAAACTGAAAGCGATTTTGAAGATTTATTTTTTTCCTACTAAGCAAGATTTTGATCAGTTTGAAATTCATAACATTATTATAAATTTTTAATGTGAGACTAGATCTCAAATGATGTATATAGCTGTTGTCACATTGGTGTATACAGCCTTTTTGTGACAGAAGACAAAAAGTATATGGATTTAAAAAGTGAAAACTA